>CM037458.1:22663062-22963062 GCA_021014325.1 Plazaster borealis
GATGAATTCAAAATACATGAAATTGGTTAGTCACTTTCTCTGGATTCAATAAGTTTAAAAAAGTGTATTTGTATTGAAAAGAACCCCCAAAACCTGCTGGTCCTAAAGAGAGATTGCTGTCTGGGGGTAGAGTAGACCCTTTGGCTTTCTCGAAGGGACTTCACAATACCTTGATGACTCAATGCCAAAGTAAAATCCGATAGGAAAGGCCATGAATTTCACATGACAGAAGTTGTCGTTGTTCAAGAAAACCATCTGCGTTACACGTATAGAAGTTCCTGTTCGCTACGACATTCTAAAGAGTGACATCTAGCCAAGAGAAGTACACAAAAGCGACAGATTTTCCTGTTCCTTATACAAGTGATTCTACGTTCAGTACAGAGATTGTTCAAGTGATTCTACGTTCAGTACAGAGATTGTACAGCATGCAATAATTACTAGTGTGTCACAAGACAGCAAAATTTCCTGCCTTATAAAGTGATACTAAAAAGATCCTATCGGTTGGTTGTACCCTAGCAAAGTACCAATCATGAACCAGTAGACATTTTGTTCAATGAGGTGATTCTAAACAATGTGCTCTAGCCTAGTGAGTATAAAATGCAGTAGGAAACGATAGAGTGACTGTAATTTGTTGGGGTAAGTAATACAATCTTGTAGCCAAGTGTGCATCATGATAGCAGCATACTACGGCGTGTCGTGGCCGAGCGGTTAAAAGCACCGGACTCAAGCTCTGATGTTTCTGATCAGCAGAGCATAGCTGTAGCTGTAGCCACCAATTCGGATATGGCCCTAGTGTACATCATAACACAGCAGAATACAGTACAGTGATCGTAAAGGATGCTATCTAGCCTGGTGCGTATCATAAGAAAGCAGTATCCAATGCAGTGATTTTAAAGGATACCATCTAATGCTACCATCTAGCATGTATCCTAAAACTATGGTTAAAAGTGCAGTGATTCTACTGGATACTTTCTTTCTTTGTGTGTATCACAAGAAAGCAATATCCAATGCAGTGATTCTACTGGATACAATCTAACCTCCAATGCAGTGAATCTAATGGATAGAATCTAACTTAGTGTGTATCACAAGAAAGCAATATCAAATGCAGTGATTCTAATGGGTAGAATTGTATCTTGGTGTGCATCACAAAACAGCAGTAACCAACGCAGTGATTCTACTGGATACAATCTAACCTCCAATGTAGTGATTCTAATGGATAGAATCTACCCTTATGCTCATTATCACAAGACAGCAATATCCAATGCAGTGATTCTAAAGGATATTATCTAACCTAGCGTTTATCACAAGACATCAATAATCAACACAGTGATTTTGTAAAAGGATGCAATCTAGCAGTATTTCATGCACACGTTGAGGATGAAGCAGACTAATAGTGACGATGCATGCATACCACCGTTGCATCTCTCCGTCTTCACTACCGATCGAGCTATCCTCATCAGACACCGAGGGGGATGAATGACACAGCCAAGAAGGGTCATGGAAACTGCCGGGGGGTGAAGTCGGTGGTTGGTGGGGGAGGTGGAGAAGGAGGTGGTGGTAGGTTGTCGGGGATGGAATAGAAGCGAGGGGGAAGACACACTCTGTTACTCAAAACGGTTAATTTGTTTCAACTAAAGCCATTGCTACAATTCTGTGCAGTGCAAAAAACAAAACAAAAAAAACAACCCACAGTCTTGATAATTTAGAGAATTTAGCGGTGATGATTGCATCTGGGATAAAAAAAACATAGGAATAAGTTGTGCTCAACACTAGTGCATAAGCATGATATACTTATTGTTTGCCGAGCGAAAATCCACACGCAACTTGGTTGGGATTCGAACTCCGACCGTCCACATTCTACAGTGGATGTCACATCAATCGAAAACTCATCAAAATATGTTTAGATGAAGAAAAAAGTGCTGGAAATGCCAGTAAAACGCTCCAGATGAAAAGAAGGAATTATCAAAATCTTTCTGGGATAAGTTAAAACAAGGGTCAATACAACTGTGGATGACATTGGAAACTCAGTAATTTTCTACTCAGTGACTCTATGTTAGCAAGAACGACAGAGCTTAGACAAATAATCTGTCAACTAAATATTGTCAGTCAATGTGAGTTATTAAATGTGTTTGGCAAAATCTCTACGAAGAACTAACACGCTAAAAAAGTGCCTAAGGCACTTGGGTTCTCAAAGCAAGCATGGCGAGCAGTCAGACTGGGGAAAGAGGGTTACACTTGATCTAGTGTGAGAGAAGAAATTTAAAAAAAAATCACTTCTCAATCTAAAAGGTGTTTGTGATGATGGCGTAAACAAAAAACCAAATTAAAATGTAAACAACTGAAAACATCAATAAACGAGAAACAAAAAAACCACAACAGAAAACACTGCAGAGTTTATATATAGACACGATCATCTTGTCGAAGTTCTTACTGGGGGCGTGGCTTGTCCTCGCTGGGGAGGGGTGGTTTATCACGAATGCTGCGAGAGAGAAATATCATTAAAGGAGACGAAGAGAACGTGACAATGAATTTGACAAGAAAGCTAAAGCAATTGAGAGTATTAGATAGAAGACGATTACACATGAAACGATTGAGAGACTTAGATTTCAGAGCTATTCTAAATGAGCGATACACAATTTTTGTAATTTTTCTTTTTTATGAGATATCACCTAATATCATAAGGCCGGACGGCTACTTCAATGTGAGGGCTACACTTAACTGATTTGGGCTGTCGACCCAAATCAACTGTCACCAGCGGCACGATGCCACGAGGGTTACCCCCTTCACAGTCCGTAAGGATGTAGGCATGGGTATCACCCACTAGGAGCGTGGCTGGTAGAGCAGAATGCACTAGCTTCCCAACTTTTTACGAAGCAGTTATGGTTAAGTGCCTTGCTCGAGGGCACAAGTGTCATGACCGGGATTCGAACCCACACTCTGCTGCTGACAACACCAGAGCTTGGGTCTGGTGAACTAGACCGCTCGGCCATGACACTTGACAAGAGTACACCCATTCAAGCTTTTTTTTTAAAGAGATACTTTGTCTGCTCAATTACTAAAAGGTCCTTAGTGCAATTTTATGTTTTTTTCCTATGTTTTTCATTGATCAATTTGGTTAACACCTTATGTAAATGGCAAGTAACTTTTATTTCCAACTACATTTCTAAAAAGCCAAAAACCAGCAACATTTGTTAATCAGAAGGACTCACACTTTTACATTTTTCAACTTTGTCTTGGTTTTGTTGGAGCAGATCTCATATGTATAAACAATCAGGAAGACAAAAGCAAGATGGAGAGTTGCAAAGTACAATGGCGTCTTGATTAAGGCCTCAGCAGTAGGGATATAACTTCTTATGCTTGTGTTATTTGGTTTTACCCTAACACTGATTTGTGTAAAGCACTGTATTATACTCAGTACTTTCCTAAGGGATTCGAACCCACGACCTTTGCCATTCTAGAGCAGATGTCTTACCAACTAGACCACCAAGATTGCCCAGGAGCTAGAGGCAGTTCGAATCGTATATTGCTTATGTAGAAAGTTGACACATTAATCTGATTAAAGAAAATTCGTTCTTAGAAAATCATAGAATTTCTTTCCGATGACAAAAACTGATACAAATGTATTTGTCAGACTTTTTTCAGTTTTTCTCTGAAGAATCAGTTTAAAATCAGGTTTTAACTTTTTTACAATTATTACAAATAATCTGTATCTGTACAAATCCATTATGAAAACAACATTTTGAAAAGGAAAGTTGAACAATTAAGTTTTTGCCGTATGAAAGGATGCTAAGCCACAACAGACGGAGTACCAGTATGAAAGCGAAACACTTACATGGCCTACATGGGCTGGTGACCGATCAAGCACACTCAGCAACAATTTAAAGACTGCTTAGCGATATTTGTGCACTGAAATACATCATGACCTGGGAAGGGAAAATACTTACTATTCCATAGAGAGTTGTAGAGTATACTCGTCATTCCACGGCTGGTGCTGCATTGTGTACTTCATAGCTAAAGCAGCCTTGGGAGATAATAAGTACGGACAGAACACTGGGTCTGAAAAGAAACAAGAAATAGGGGTACTTTCAAATATCAAGAAACTATCACAAAACACCTTTATCCCGAAGACGAGCAAAGTATTCTTTTTGAAATGTCAAGACCATTTGGCGTGCCATGGTCGATCGGTTTAGTGCATCGGACTCAAGTTCTGGTGGCTGAGTCATCAGGGTGTGGGTTCGAATCCCGGTCATTACACTTGTGTCCTTCAGCAAGACACTTAACTATAATTGCTTCTCATCACCCAGGGGTAAATGGGTACCTGTGAGGGCAGAGATGGTTCTTGTGATTGATTTAGCTTGGTGCGCTACATACTTGGCAGCACAGGCTGTATACTCCCCAGGGAGCTGAGATGGTTTAAGGAATGAAATACACGGCACAGTGACCAGGTGACCAGGGGTAATTATGTTCAAAGTGCAATGATCATTGTTTGGAATTGAGCTATATAAGAGATGATATTATATTATTATATTATTACAATAGCTTTTTTCAGAGCCAACACTCCTCTCAAAAGAGATTTACACATGGTTGTACCCGCAAGTTTACTGGTAATAGTTACTTTCTATTAAGAAACCCTTATGAAGCAAGAACAAGTTACGGGTCTTGGTTTGAAATACAAACAATTTGTAATCATTTTGATTATTTATAGTAAAAGTTACTACTATAGTTTTTCTTACCTACGTCTTGCGTTTCCAATTATCTTACAATCTGTCACAGTTCAAGCGAAATGTGAACATATACCTTCTCTCAAGGAAGGTGGTCTTCTGGCATTGTGTTTGGCGTTTTTCATCATTAAAAAAAAAAAAGATTTCCGTTCGGTTTGTCTGTTTAATCGACTACCCAAATCCAAAGTAACTGTCTGCTAACGGCACCCACATGGGTTACTCACACTACAAAGTGACGCACCTTGCTACAAAAGAAAATGCATGACGCAGCAATATTTTGGTAACAGCTTTTTTATTTGATTTGGGGTTGAGAAAAAGAAAAATTGACCAGTAGGATTTGAACCAACGACCTCTGGATTAATGTGCCGGCGCTCTACCAACTGAGCTATCTAGCCCTATGTTGGCGGTCTCCCTATTTTGTCAAAATCTTTGTTCGGCGGTGCCAGTCAGAAGTCTTTTTATTGTCATACTTGGGCCAATTTATTGGGTGCTCTTTCACAATAGTGTTTACTCACTGCAATAGGGAGCTTGAGAGATTAGTCTATTCATGAGACGAGATTAGATGAGACAAATGCATACAAGTCCATGCAACTCACCAGCAAATTCTGCAAAGTCAATAGCAGAGCATGTTGTCTTGAGTTTGATGTCGTACACACGTATACAACCGTCGGAGCTAACCACAATTGGTTTATCTGACGCCGCCCAATCAGCATCGATTAATTTCACCTGCTCTTTGGCCACCTTCATGGAACTTGTTCCCTTCACCTATCGATTTAAAGGGATTTGTAAACAAAAATTGTTGAACCTGACCTCAGCAATTTTTAATCTAAGTAGACTTTTATAGTGTTGGTAAATTGTTATCAGCCTGGTGCCTTTTTAACACATTGGCTTGGGCTCCATCATTGATTCTGGAGAAGTTTGCATTTTGCAAAGTGCTTCAATATCAAACGGAGTCCAGAGCCAGAGCCGCAGACTAAGGCTGTATCCAAATTGGCAGCTACAGCTACGGCTACGACTGCTGCTAAGGGTGTTGCTAAGCACATACTGTACTTCAACGCATGATGACGCGGTAAATCTAGCCATAGCCGTAGCTGTAGCTGCCAATTCGGACACGGCCTAAGCCGAGGTTCGGGAAAAAAGCCGATGTTCTTGTATCTCTTTGTCAAGTTCCCAGTGTGCTATCCCACTTGTTAATACTCATTTCCATCATTACTAGAAGGGTCCAGACTATTACGTTTCCTTCAAGCCTCAAGGGTGTTGCTAAGGACATACTATGCTTCAACACATGTTCATGTGACGATCAATCCAAAGCCGAATCCAGTCGCTAATTCAGACATGGCATCAGTTTGGTCAATTTGATTTCAATTGGGAAAAAAATCATGCTGGCCGTAAATTGATAAAATTCCAACGTTTCACAAGAGTCCATATTGAAAGTTGGTAAGGGGTCTTGTCAAATTTACTCCAGGAGAGGTAGTCGGATAACGATTCTCCGATGTCAAATTTGTGTTGGATTTCCGTTGGACTGTATTTCTTTGAGAGACATGGGCTTACTCACTGAAAGGCACACAGTTCTCCGATGCACTAAAGACATGCCCTATGCCAATGCACCCCGCTGAGCGCTCTGCGGTTTTACTGGCTGTAAAAAATCTTGTCCAGGATGGTACTTATCCGCTGGTTGTCCTGGACTAATTTTGACAAGGTCCCTAAACATCTTGAAGAAATTAGGGCTAGATCCTACCTCTTTGATGTCCCATATATCGAGTCCCTCACTCCACAGACACAGCACCTTGAGGTTGCCTTTGCCGGGGGCAAACTTCACCTTCTTTATGGAGGAACGGTGAGTAGGGTAGTTCCTGAACGGGGATCAGAAAATTACTTTCCATCAAATAAAGAAATGACATCGATACGATAGCAACAAGTGATACACACTCCACGATCCCATCCTCCAAGGTTACATATTGCATTCTAAATATATGCATGACATATGGCCCTTGGAAAAAAGAAGAGACATTTATCGAGTACAAGGGCTGACCTACCTAGTGTACATGTACACATGTTGTTAGACTTGGTTCCAAGTCTGTGATCGTGGTTTTTTGTTTACCTGATAGCCAATACAGTATAGCCTGAAATAGCGCCCTCTTGTGGATTAACCCCCCAACATTAACCTTCGATCACAGACTTGGGAATCTCGTTCATCGGTTTGTACACACCCTATTGGGCTTAGTCCAAAAGTGGTCGGAACAATCCGATTGGTCAGAATCCTAAAAGCCTTTGATAAAATTAATATATTCAAATTTTACCATTCCTACTACGAGATATAGTACATAAATACAACATGGTGTAAGTTTTTCAGGCTATTGAATCACAGCTTTTCTGATTTTTCCCAAGGGCAAAAAAATTTGGAAATCTTACGAACGTAGGAAGAATATCATGCCTCTACATAAATAACTGTTGGCCCAATTTCATAGAGCTCACGTATCGTACACATTTGGTAATGACTCAAAACATATATTAGCATAAAAACTTACTTGGTAAAAAGCAACGGAGAGCTGTTGATAGTATAAAACATTGTAGGAAAAGACTCCCTCTGAAGTAAGGTAGTTTTTAGAAAGAGGTAATTTCTCACTAATATAATAAAAACTTCTTACAAGAAGTTTTTATTCCTAATCTGAAAGCACACAAATTTGTACAAGGGTGTTTTTTCTTTCATAATTTTCTTGCAACTTGGATGACCAATTGAGCCCAAATTTTCACAGGCTTGTTATTTTATGCCTATGTTGGGATACACCAAGTGAGAACACTGGTCTTTGACAATTTCCAAACGTGTTCAGTGCCTTTAAGCAAAAAACGTAGCTAAGCACAACAAAATTATACTCAGTAGAATAAGGTTACCGGCCAAAATACCATATTACATGTACCATTTGTAACTGGCATCCTGCTGATTTTTGCTTACCAGGAAACAGTTGAGCAATATTTTCTGCTTAAAGCAGGGTATACTATTGGTAATTGTTCTGAAAGTTAATGACCATAAAAACTTACTTCGCAAAAAGCACCTGAGAGCTGTTGATATTATAAAACATTGTCAGAAAAGACCCCCTTTGAAGTAATATAATTTTAGAGAAACAGGTCATTTTTCACCCAAAAATTTGAATCTGAGAAAGGCTTCAGGCATGAGCCTTTCTTAGGCATCTGAAAGCACACAATTTGCAACAAGGGTGTTTTCTTGCAACTTCGATTACCAATTAAGCCCAAATGTTTACAGGTTTGTTATTTTAAGCATATGTTGGGATACACCAAGTGAGGATACTGGTCTTTGACAATTTCCAAACGTGTTCAGTGCCTTTAAGCAGCTCTATGAAATAGTGTCCTGTTGTCCATGAACATACCTAGAGACCCTAGCCTTTAGATCCCATACTCCGAGGTTCCCGTCGGCATCTCCCATGACCAGTGTTTCACCCTTCCAGGTCATGCATGTGATCGACCCAAGATTGCTGTCCGACGGCAAGCGTGACCCTTCCTTGACCACGCTTCCCTCCACCCAGAAATGATGCAGCATGCGGTTGCTCTCGGCAAAGAAGAAGTGCTCTTTGGTCGCTGACGTTTGAGACACCTTGCCATCCCCACTACCATCTGAGAAAAAGATCAAATTTTGGCCAACAAAGAAAACTCAGACGAGAGGAGTTGAATCTGAAACCTCAGAGTGAGTAATAGTGGGGTAGATATGGGAACTATTTGGGGGAATTGTGCCTTTGATGATACAAGCGTGGAATTTCTCATGGCATACTCTAACTGTGTCGTAAGAAAGATATTTGTCTATAGGGCCATTGCAGATTTGTCCATTGAAAATATACAGGTACAATAATAATCAATTTAAAAAAATTTCAAAATGGCTGCCATTGCTTGTTTATACCACATATATTTAAATAAATCTGTGATGGCCAGATAGCCTTATATCTTTCACATGACATGCTCTGACTGTGTGTCAAATTCCATGCTTGTGTCATGGCCAAGCGGTTTAGAGCATCGTGGCCAAGCGGTTTAGAGCATCAAATTCAAGTTCAAGCGGTTTAGTCATCGGGGTGTGGGTTCGAATCCCGGTCTTGACACTTGTGTCCTTGAGCAACGACAATTCACTGTAATTGCTTCTCTTCACCCAGGGGTATAAATGGGTACCGGCGAGGGTAGAGGTTGATATTGTGTTTGTAAAGAAGCTTTCAGAGTGCCACGGCAGCCCAGGCTGTATACTCCCCAGGGAGCTGGTAAAGATTACAGGTATTGGCCCAATGACCAGGGCACTAATGTAAAGCGCATTGATACATTATTGTAAAATGCGCTATATAAAAACTAGTTGTTGTTGTTGTACGCCGTACTATAAAGCATTACAATACCCCAACTGCAGCCCCATGCTTAGGGACGGAGCTACTCTTACCTAAGATGTGATGTGAGCTACCGGCTGAGTCTAGTAGTGAGGAACTACCAAAAGATTCCTGAATGCTAACTGCGGATCGCTTCTTGTGATGAGTGGGGGACCATTCCTATCAAAGTCAATTCAATATGATCCAGTTCAATTCAAAGGAAACATAATAAATACATCATTGCATCACAGCAAAAACTTATCTCGAACATATTGGGCCTTTGGAAAAATGTAGGAACATTTTATCAAGTAAATGGACTTACCTACATGTACAAATAGTGTAGGTTTAACCCTTTCATACACCATTCATTTTAGTGATAAATTGATCATATGGACACATTAATTGTTTACTCATTTCTTTTTGCAAATGGTAACCCACCCAAAACAGGTCATACTAGCACCCTCAAGAGTCCTCTTTCCCATTCTGATAACTGTGTGGCTGCGCGATCTTTATTTTTCTGTTTACAACTAAACCGGTCGCGACGCGTGAAAGAGTTAACAGACTTTTCAGGCTATTCACCATTTTCCTGATTTTTCCTAGGGCAAAAAATCGGAAATCGGACTAAAGTAGGAAGAATATCATGCCTGAGTTTAAGAAACAACATTTCCACAAATATTTCAGCTCTTACTAAACCTTGTCTTTAATATCCTAGAGTCCAATTTTATACAAGACAACTTTGAATAGTGTACATCGATACAAAGATGTAATCAAAACTGTCTGTTGGATTCATCTGTGAGATATCAAGTTTATATAATAGTTCACTTCACTAAAGACTTTGTATTATTATGTATTATTGATTTGGGTTGAGCAAAGAAAAATTGACTCGAGCAGGATTTAAACCAACCTCCAGTTTGACGTGCCGGCGCTTTACCAACTGAGCTATCTAGCCCTATGTTGGCGATCTCCCTATTTTGTAAATATCTTTGTTCAGAGGTGCCAGTCAGAAGCCATACAACTGTTAGCTTCCGTGTAGCCAGGGATCACACCCAAGTTCACAATACAACCTGGGAAGCGGCAGCCAGGGGATCACGTTAAGGGGATGCGACTTTTATGGATAAATTAATGGATAAATTAACTGGACCAGAACGGGCAGAAATCTCACCAATGCCGTGACGACTGGGAAGGAGGTGGGCATCTCACGCAGCATTGTACGATTCTTCAAGTCCCAGATCTCAAATGGCTTCTCCTTCAGCATAACTATAAAGTACTGTCTGGAATTACAAGGAAAATGGTACGAGTTACAAGAAATTACTTTTTTGTATGTAATATTGAAACGAGTTGAGGTTTGTCATCAGGGGTGAGATTATATGAAAATTTAAAATCTTGAAAATTTGATAAAAGTTTCCTGTTGGTGTTGAGATGAAACTCCATGAGTTTACAGGGTATTATATTTGAGAGGCTCACAGATTCTCTACATTAATAATAACAAGTTTTTAGTGCATTTTACAATAGCGTATCAATGCATTTTACATTAGTGCCCTGGTCATTGGGCCAATAACATTCCTTTAATCTTTCTCAGCTCCCTGGGGAGTATACAGCCCCGGGCTGCCGTGGCGCTCCGAAGGCTTTTTCAAACACAATATCAACCTCTACCCTCGCAGGTACCCATTTATACCCCTGGGTGAAGAGAAGCAATTATAGTTAAGTGTCTTGCTCAAGGACACAAGTGTCACGACCGGGATTCGAACCCACACCCTGATAGCTTAACCACCAGAATTTGAATTCAATGCCCCAAACCACTCGGCCACGACACCCTAAATACCTACATTACCACAAATAGAACTCTTTCAAGAAAAACTGAAGTCAAAGACTGATCAATGAAGAAATCTGAGATCAAGAAAAAAGATCCTGACAAATCATAGACCTCGGCTCGATTTCACAAAGCACTAAGATTCATCTTAAGATGAGTTGTCAGTATCACCATAGTCATTTGTATTGTGACACCACACTTTGCTTAGCAATTAAGAGTGAATCGCGGTTAGGATCAATCTTAGCTCTTATTGAAATCAAGCCCTGGTTTTCTTACTTCAAATGAGACACCTTGACAGCCTCTATAGGAGCCTCGTCCCCTTTGTGCCCCCGTAGCAGAGTGGTACGACCATTCACAAGATCAAGAAGCAGCAACTCGTTGCGGACCAGTCCACTACTTGGGGGGTTGTGATAGCTGTATGAGAGGAAGCTGGTCAAACTCACCCACTCAATTCCCCTGGAGCCAGAAGTGTAAGGCAAGAAAAAGAAATCAGAAACATTTTAGTGATATCTGGGTCCATTTCTAAATCTTGGAGTAGGATCGAGTTGGTTGCTTGGTGGATGTCATGAGAAGCCTAACTACCTGAAGATTTTGTTGGTTGTTATTGTAAAGTGAACTCTAAATTGTACGGCTATGGTAATTGAGAAACAGGGCTCTGCCATTAAAGAATATAAATGGCAACATTTTTTAAAGAGAGAGGAGGGTGCCAAGATGTTTGAAGAGAGATGAGGGTGCCAATATGTTTAAAGGGAGAGGAGGGTGCCAAGATATTTAAAGGGAGAGGAGGGTGCCAAGATGTTTAAAGGGAGAGGAGGGTGCCAAGATGTTAAAAGGGAGAGGAGGGTGCCAAGCTATTTCAAGGGAGAGGAGGGTGCCAAGATGTTTAAAGGGAGAGGAGGGTGCCAAGATGTTTAAAGGGAGAGGAGGGTGCCAAGATGTTAAAAGGGAGAGGAGGGTGCCAATATATTTAAAGGGAGAGGAGGGTGCCAAGATGTTTAAAGGGAGAGGAGGGTGCCAAGATGTTTAAAGGGAGAGGAGGGTGCCAAGCTATTTCAAAAGAGAGGAGGGTGCCAAGATGTTGAAAGGGAGAGGAGGGTGCCAAGATGTTAAAAGGGAGAGGAGGGTGCCAAGCTATTTCAAAAGAGAGGAGGGTGCCAATATGTTGAAAGGGAGAGGAGGGTGCCAAGATATTTAAAGGGAGAGGAGGGTGCCAAGATGTTTAAAGGGAAAGGAGGGTGCCAAGATGCTTAAAGGCAGAGGAGGGTGCCAAGATGTTTAAAGGGAGAGGAGGGTGCCAATATGTTTAAAGGGAGAGGAGGGTGCCAAGATGTTTAAAGGGAGAGGAGAGTGCCAAGATGTTAAAAGGGAGAGGAGGGTGCCAAGATATTTAAAGGGAGAGGAGGGTGCCAAGATGTTAAAAGGGAGAGGAGGGTGCCAAGATATTTAAAGGGAGAGGAGGGTGCCAAGATGTTTAAAGGGAGAGGAGGGTGCCAAGATGTTTAAAGGGAGAGGAGGGTGCCAAGATGTTAAAAGGGAGAGGAGGGTGCCAAGCTATTTCAAAAGAGAGGAGGGTGCCAAGATGTTGAAAGGGGGAGGAGGGTGCCAAGATGTTTAAAGGGAGAGGAGGGTGCCAATATGTTTAAAGGGGGAGGAGGGTGCCAAGATGTTAAAGAGGAGAGGAGGGTGCCAAGCTATTTCAAAAGAGAGGAGGGTGCCAAGATATTTAAAGGGAGAGGAGGGTGCCAAGATGTTTAAAGGGAGAGGAGGGTGCCAAGATGTTTAAAGGGAGAGGAGGGTGCCAAGATGTTTAAAGGGAGAGGAGGGTGCCAAGATGTTGAAAGGGAGAGGAGGGTGCCAATATGTTGAAAGGGAGAGGAGGGTGCCAATATGTTTAAAGGGAGAGGAGGGTGACAAGATGTTTAAAGGGAGAGGAGGGTGCCAACATGTTGAAAGGGAGAGGAGGGTGCCAAGATGTTGAAAGGGAGAGGAGGGTGCCAAGATGTTTAAAGGGAGAGGAGGGTTCCAAGATATTTAAAGGGGGAGGGGGTGTCAAGATAAAAGACTAGAGAAACTGAGGCATCCCCCTCCCCAGGGATTACAGCCATAAAGTTTCCAATTCTGCACATTGAGTCACTTTTACTGACCTGATTGACGCTGTATGGATGTTATATTCACGCCACAGGGATCCCGTAGACAGATTAAAAACCTGAACAAGCCCAGTTGAGGATCCTGGAAGTACCAAATTAAAGCCATTCAAAACCATCAATAATTACAGAAAAAAAAGAGCAAACAAAACCAGAAAAGAAAAGAGAGAGACACTAAATGTGTCAATACGTTAGGGTCCTATTCAAGACCTTGTCCTAAATAGCTTAACAATCAAATCAGTTATTTTGAGCAAACTCGGCTCATGGCACAAAAAAACCCAGAAGCAATATTATTTCTTTACCTAGAGCGACGAGCGGCCGATACTTGTGGATGTTTCTGGTTGTGACCGGTGGGCACATCCGGATGACGGTGGGTACAGAGGCAACGCCGCTGTTCAGTCCAGTCATAACAAACTTCAGGATGACCCCACGACCCTGCTGCTGCTGTTGCTGCAGGCCGTTAATGTCTCCACTGATGTTGGTCTGACAGATTAAATCTCCCAGCGACACCTTCAATCATAAATGTTGAGAAAACATCATAACTGTTATTACCTCCTATGACATGGGCTTAATTTCACAAAGCAGTAACATAAGTTAGTCAATGGAACAATCTTAAAAGATATAAAGCAAAAATGTCACAATACAAATCACTTTGTGATATTAATGACAGCTCATTTCAATATCAATATTTAAAGATTTAAAGGTAGGGTCATAGACTGGTAAATACTCCAAAAATTAATGACCCTAAAAACTTAAATGATAAGAAGCACTGCAGCTGTTCATAATATAAATTATTTTGAAAAAGGATTCCCTATGAAGTAATAAGGTTTTGATAATATTTTACCCCCCAAATATATGAATCTGAGAAACGATTCATGCACCATTGGCTCTGTACAACAAGATCTTAGCTCACTCCTATGGATTTGTACATGCACCCAAGCATTTTTAACGAAGACACGACCTTGTGGATAGAGAAAAGCGCAATTGAAACAAGGTGTTAACTCATCAATGTGTCGTGGCCTAGCGGATAAGAACCCTGGACTCAAGCTCTGGAGTTTGTTATCAGCATAGTGTGGGTTTGAGTCCCGGTCGTGATACTTGTGTCCTTCAGCAAGACACTTAACCATTACTGCTGCATCCTTCAGATGGGACGTAAAGCCGTATGTCCCGTGTGTTGTGTAATGCATGTAAAAGAACCCAGTGCACTTATCGAAAAGAGAAGGGGTTTGCCCCGGTGTTCCTGGTTTTTATTTACAGCATATTGCGCCACAGCACCTTGTAAACCATTCCATGATGCTATGTCAAGGGAAAAGGTCTCATACTTCAAAAACGAAGCTCCACATACCATGCAGGAAAAATACTGAATGTTGGAGCGTCATGAGCGTCACTGAGTGACGGATTTGAGCGCTATATAAGAAGCCAATATTATTATTATTACTATTTTTAAAATCTTGGCTAAAACCCTGGCAAGTAGCTCACCTTTGGGTAGGGTAGTGTGGGCTGCCCCGCTGCAGTAGGTAACGGCGGCAGAAATTCAAAGTCGCTGTTGACCACACTCGGCACTGTGCCTGGGGAATACAACGGTGACAACACCATCTGTGTATGGACATTGCTGGTGCTGCTGGCCACGTGGTTAACGGTCATCAACGACCAGATTAAGGTCCGGCCGTCGCTCATCAGCAAGCCCATCTGACGCTCAGTGGACATGCAGCACGCCAGGCCGAAGGCGCGCATGTGCTTGGTGACCCGCAGTGGGTCGGACTGACAGCGGAGGTCGAAGATGATGTCATGGGGGTCACTAGCCAGGAGTGAATCACCACCTGCAGAAATGAAGTTTAGTGGAAAAGATACGGTCAGTTTACAGTTATACGGTCAGTTATTCATGTACATGAATGTCGAATGGTAAATCTCACAAAATGACCACAGCTTAACTAGAGCGTAAAATCTGTTGTGAATTTGTGGATTAGTCACTAGTCTGTAGGTTTTTGTGAAAAAGTCTTCTTAAAAAAAAAACTGGGAAAAAAGACTCTTAAGTAAGGGCTAGTCCTTTTATTGTTGTTCTCACTTTCTAATTTGTAATTGTTAAAAATAAAAGGTCTGTCCTCTGATTGGGAAAATAGCCTGTAGGTTCCACTACCCTGTTCATTGTATTCTCTGCAAACTTTTATCACTGCTTGCGAAATCTTCTCTGTGAAAAAGCGACACGTTGCCTTGGATCGGGCGAGTTGGTCTATGAAAAGCGTTTGTAACCGCTTGTTATAAAATGCATATGGTTAGAAAGATGCTTTAAAAGTAGGATACAATGATCCACTCAAATATGTCTCGAAATTGCGTGGTTTTCCTTTTACTTTGTGAACTTACACAGCCCGCCATTTTGTGGAGTCAAAAATTTGGCTTTGCAAAATGGCGTGCTGTGTTAGTTCACGATGTAAAAGGAAAACCACGCAATTTCAAGGCATATTTGTGTGGATCATTGTATTCTACTTTTAAAACATCTTTCTAACCATAATGCAATTTATAACAAGCGGTTACAAATGCTTTTCATAGACCAACTCGTCCGATCCAAGGCAACGTGTCCCTTTAAAAGACAACCTCCCATTAAAGCATGTTAATATGTTAATATTGCTATTAATTAAATAAAATTTGTCAAACAATAATGAGGACTGTACGAGAAAATGTAACACAAAGCCACACACCTTAGGGTGTCAACACAACACAACACTAAACAATTTAACCACTACAAGACAAAGACTAACACAAAAACCATGGCATGAAATTAATAAAATGAAATGAAGAATAATGACTTCCCTTATTAAAAGAAAATACAATAATCTTAAATTAATGGTTATTAATGGATAACTTCTCGACTTGTAAAAAAATTGTTTATCCACCTGTCAAAAATTTATAAGCACGGCCATAACATTAGTGGCTTCTTCTCGTTAAATTGCCGTAATATAACCTTGATCAATTAGGCAACATCTGCCCCAATCCCCCATACCAGATGTTAATATGCAATGCACACCATCCAGAGCCCAATGTCACTAAGCTTTCTTGCATAGATACTCCGACCAAAATGCTCCATTCTTAGGGCCCTGTCACACGAGGCAACTTTTGCAGGCAACTCGGAGGCAACCAACCGCAGTGCATGCTACAGGACCACTTTGGTAGCACAGGATTAATTGTTCAGACAATGTCCTACGATCCCACAAAATATGAGAACATTTAAATGTGAATGCCTTTTCTTCTTGGAGATTACCTGGAACTGGGTTGCCTGTAAACCGCCTTGTGTGCCTCGTGTGGCACTTAGAAGGGCAGGGCAATTTTCTGTGATAAAGGGCACCACTATGAGAGCATTTCAAGGGGCACCAAGGCAATGACCAGGGGCATAGAGGCAATTGCCTCTGTTGCCTTCAGGCCTGGACACACATGTACTTTCTAATCAGAAACAGACTACCAGCTAAAATACACTGCATCCAATTTCATAAAGTTGGTAAGCACAAACACTTGCTAAAAGCACAGATTTTAGCAGAAATGGGTTACCAGTCAAACTAGGCTTGTAACATACATTGCTTATGACTGGTTCCTGCTAATTTTTTTCTCAGCAAATAGATTTCTTAAGCCATAGTTGCTTTTCAAGATTGTACTGAAAATCAGGCCCATTTCTGCTCTATTTTTGAATCTATAAAAATAGCTATTTTAAATTCAAAATTTTCAAGTCAACTCGGCCAAACATTGGACCTAAATGTAGCATCTTTAAAATGTGAAGCAATGAAAGATGTGAGGTCAGGACATGACCTTTACGTTGACCTTTTTGGTTGAGTGGAAGTAGGCCTGTAATTAAATAGTCTTGTGGCCATTTACAGCCACTATGTGCATATTAGTACAAGCCGCTTGAGAACACTTTGGTCTTAAGAGGGTTAAGCACAACATTTATGGGCAACCAGTGGGACACATTAAAGGCACTGAACACGTTTGGAAATTGTCAAAGACCAGTGTTCTCATTTGGTATATCCCAACATATGCATAAAATAACAAGCCTGTGAAAATTTGGGCTCAATTGGTCATCGAAGTTGCAAGAAAATAATGAAAGAAAAAACACCCTTGTTGTAAAAATTTGTGTGCTTTCAGATAGAAATAAAAACTTCTATTATTTTAGTGAGAAATTACCTCTTTCTCAATAACTACGTTACTTCAGAGGGAGTCGTTTCCTACAATGTTTTATACTATCAACAGCTCTCTGTTGCTTGTTACCAAGTAAGTTTTTAGGCTCATATTTGTTTTGAGTCATTACCAAACGTGTACGATACCTTTAATATGCTACTTTGGCTTGTTGTTTCTCCTGAGCATATGTTTTCCATACTATCAGAAAGTATATGAGCCGAGGAGGTCTTGAAAAGTGTGACTCCGTGAAATGAAACCTTGCAGACTGATTGATTGTACTTGTCAATGAAACCAGCTGGGATTGTCTATGTTACGCTTGGATTCACTTGACTTGATTTAAACTAGCAATATAATTGCAACGGCCAAGGCCACTACCTGGTCAAATCTATACTCAGAAAGCAACCATAAGGTTTGGATATTACAAAAGTCTTTAAAACCTTCAGACTGAGTTATACTGCATAATAGACGTGGAATAATTTTGCCGATTCAAGGTGAAAACATTCCATATTTTCTCGAATAAACCAAAAATCACTGTGCATTTTATGAGTTGAAGTCCTTACTTCGTTTAGTCAGGGTTTCATTGTGTCAACGATATTCTCAAAAAAATATTCTGGAAGTTAATAAAACATAATACCGCCAAGAGGCATGGCAACTTTTTTCAATACCATCATGAAATTGTGAACAGTGTGATCAAACTACATCTGGTTAAAGGCACTGAACACGTTTGGAAATTGTCAAAGACCAGTGTTCTCTCTTGGTGTATCCCAACATATGCATAAAATAACAAGCCTGTGAAAATTTGGGCTCAATTGGTCATCGAAGTTGCAAGAAAATGATGACAGAAAAAACACCCTTGTTGCACAAATTTGTGTGCTTTCAAATAAGAATAAAAACTTCTTGCAAGAAGTTTTTATTATTTTAGTGAGAAATTACCTCTTTCTCAAAAACTACGTTACTTCAGAGGGAGTCGTTTCCTACAATGTCTTATACTATCAACAGCTCTCCGTTGCTTGTTACCAAGTAAGTTTTTATGCTAATGTTTGTTTTGAGTCATTACCAAACGTGTACGATACCTTTTACTATGCACCAATTCTGTCCTGTCAAGTAATAACAAATTAATTGCGAAAAGACAAACAGACATTAATGAGTGATGGTAATCAGTAAGCATTTCGTGCGTGTTAGCCAGCTGGTACCTGTTAGTCCAACAAAGTTACCGATTTGGTCGACAGGTGTCGCGGCATTCGGGCTGGCTGGAGGGCGGGGTCGTCGTCGAACCCTCACAGTGATGCTCCCATTCTCATGTAGACATATCAAGACATCCCGCTGCCTGAGGAAACAAAGATATTAACATTTGAAAATTAGCAAACAGATTTTCCAAAGTTATTGATACTTTAGCAACTTTACTTTGAAGTGTTCTTCCGAAAAACACTGATTATTCTGTAAACTCCTTTAGAAATAAAAATTAGCCACAAGGGAAACTGATTAGGTAAATTTTAAATGATTTGGGGTTGAACAAATAAAAATTGACTAGAGCAGGATTTGAACCAACGACAGAAATAAGAAGAGCTGCAACTCTGTAACTGACAAAAAGAGGAAACACACTTTACTTTGTACAGTGTTTTTCAGTTTTCAATGGCACATTTGATCAGGTATGATATTTGGTCCTTGGAAAAAAAGAAGGAACATTTTATTAGTACAAGGGCTGACCTACATGTACATGGTATAGCCTTTATAGACCATTCAGGCTATTTAATAACATATTTGATTTTACTGATTTTTCTGTGGGCAAAAAAAATCAGAAATCATACTAAAGTAGGTACAATATCATGCATGTATTATCGAAAAAAGAAACAAAGAGAAATCAGCTGATTAGCTGGTTAGCTAAAAAGTTGCATGACTGAAAAAGCGCTTAATCTCTTTTAAAGAATACAAAGTTATCGTGCACACTTTCAAAGCCCTGCATGGCGGATCATCTGAATACATCTGTGACTTGATCCATAAATATAGACCAGGCAGGTCTCTAAGGTCCGAACGAACTACCTCGTTGAGAGTGCCTCTCACTAAAACTACCACATATGGTGATAGGCAGTTTGGAAAGGCCTCACTCTGAAACTCCATACCCACAGCCCTCAGATATTTTAAAGAACTTAATAAATTTAGGAACGCACTGAAAACTCATTTATTTCAAACTGAATATTTCATGAGATGAAAAAAAAAAAAAAAAAAAAAAAAAAAAAATCTAAAAAACTTTTGGGCAAAATTTTGGGTTTGGGATTTTTGCAATTTTTGAATTTGACAAATTAAATTAATTTTTGAATAAAATCTGGGCGCGTTGTTGGGACCATGGGTGTGATCAGGGGGGTTTAAAGGAGAAAAAAAATTTTAAAAAAAGGAAGAAAAAATAACAGTGCTAAATTAAATATCAAAAAAAAAAAAAAAAAAATCAAAAAAAAAAACTTTTCACGAAATTTGAGCACTTAGTTTTTTGAATTTTTTTATTTTTTTTTTTTTTTTTTTTTTTTTTATTTTTTATTGTGTTATAGTGTTCCATTGTGTTATTGTTGAAAGCTGTCTTATCAAATTTTTTCTTTAATCTTCTTATATCCAAGATTACTCACAGCATTCAAAACATTTAAAAATATGGAAAATTTTTTGGAAACGTAAGACGAACACAACTCACACACACACACACACACACAACACACACGCATGTGTGCACATGTCAAGTTAGTTCCAGTTTCAGTTAGTTCAAGTATGCGTTAAAATATCCAGTAAAAAAAATACACGTAGAGAAAAAAGAAACGCGCGCTTGGTGGGCGCTTGCTACTGACTGGTGGGTAAAAAGTATAACGATTCGCGCATCCAAAGCATCGAATGTTGCTGTCAGTAGTCTTTCAATGTCATGTCTCCATGTCAGCACAGCAGCAGCAAGTAAAGTTATGGAGTTATGGGTCAAACCGTGAATGGGGATGAAGAGAAGAAGACACATATCCATTGATCTAGCTGCACGCCATGATGCACCACATGATGGAACAACAAACAACGATATATATGGGGCCGGCGTCGCGCCGGCAAATTTTCTCGACGGGACTATTTGTAAAATGGGTAAACCATACATTATTTCTGATCTGACCAAGAAGAGGGATTGGCGAAAACCAAATGTATACCCCCTACAACTCACCCCCCGAATTTTATATCAAATTCACACTGAACTCGAAGACTACAAATTTGAAAGGGAAAAAACCGGAATTCCGGTTTAAACCGGAAGATTCTCATGCCTGATATTTTCACTGAATGCTTGAATAGATTTTAATTTTAAGAACCCAGTATTATTATTGTTATTATAAAAGAATGAGATGAGGCTTTTGAATACTGACTTGCAAGGGTAGACCTGCTGGAAGGGGCTTCCACTGCGCTCCATGGGGATCATCCCGACCGTCTGGTAGATGTCCAGGTCTAAGATGAGGATCTCTCTAGGGTAGACCAGCAGGAGATGTTGCCTTCTTGACTGAAGATAAGACATCTGTAGACACTCATTCAGAGTGATGCTGTCTGAGTCATCCCCAGAGAACTGGGAGTTCCTTCAAAAATAATAATAAATCATAATAATACAAATATAAAATACACTGCAAGAAGTGATAATTAAGTTGAACTCTTTGAAGTGTTTTTAAATTTGACACCGACTATTAGGCCAAAAAACTGTATCTTTCATTAATGTATACATATACAGTCCAGCACAGGATGGATAGGGAAGCAGCAGAACAAAATATGATCTCAACCCTAGACTGTGTTGGTAGTGGATTGAATAGAGATCATGGCTTTTTGTCACACTACAGCACTGAGTCATTACCATCCTTTGTTTAGACTGTGCTGGACTGCATAAAAACCTTGGTTGAAGATGTTTTTCTTTATTGCATCCGATGAAGTAGTTGTTGCAACGAAAAGCTTGTGCACATATTTCTTACCAGTTAGTCGTTGAAGTGCTACAATTTATTTATTTTTTAAATAATCTTCCTGGGGATTGTAAAGACATTGTCAGAAAAAGTGCTACAGAAGTGTTCCTTTGTGCATGCAGTGCAGTTAGCTGGCTTCAAGTTACAATTCAAAATTGCTCTGTGTGAGAAGGTCCTCAATGACAGAAAAACCAAGGTGTCCAAGTTAAATACAGGGTGTCAACAAGACATCCGGACACCACTCTGGCTGGCACTATGGCCCCCACCCTCCCCCCACCATCCTACTCACCGATCCGCCCATCATTTTCATCATCATAAAGACTGTTTTATAGTATAGGATGTAGCCCTCCTCATGAAAATAGCATTCATCTCTATTCCTTGCTGTTCTTGTCCGTACTGTTCCTGCATTAAGATCTTATGTCATCCCTCCATCTTCCCCATTGTCTGCCTCTTCTCCTTTTCCCTGTCTAACATCTTACCTTGGTTTATTATCTCCGACCAACAGACGCACCCTCCTGAAGCGGTTTCCAATCTTCTTATCCACTCCACCGGGTAGGTTTGTGCTGCTGGTGGAAGGGCTGGGTCCGCTGTTCCCGACGGGAGTTGTGATGTAGAATTTACGGCCGTTGCTGGACGGTGATTTGTTAATACTGAAGTCATTGAGGAAGAGGATGCAGTCATTGCCAAGTACTGGATGGGGAAAATAAATAAAGAAATAAATGAAGACTTGGACCTGGAACACCTTTATTTATTATTATGATTTTTTTTAACAGCCTGATGTGAGTGAAAGAAAATTTTAAAAAGTAAGTAAAACAAATAATTGTTTTTGATTTCAAGTTGGTGGGAGTGAAAAGAAAACAAACTGAATGATCATCTGATTCAAAATGCAGAAAATGGTTGGTTCGAATCTCAACTGAATTGTCTATAATTTACTTAGTCCCTATTAAACAAAAATAATGTATATATATATATTTTTAATTAAAAATTCTGGTTGTAAAGCCAAGGACTCCTTAGAAAAACGAGCTTAATCACGATACTAGTCAAGAACCCCATGGAGAGAAGACAAGAAAGGAAGTTTCAGTTTTAGATGTGGGAGGTAAAAACCCCACAGGAACATCCAGGCAGAACCCACACGATCAGAGTCCAATTTCATGGCTCTTTTACTCTGGAATTCTGCGCTTACGATTTCTGTAAAGCGCATAATTCCTTGCACCATAAGCGCAGAATTCCCACAGTAAGCACAGCCATGAAATTGGTCCCTGTTGATAGTGACTGAAAACCAAATCCACATAGTGCCCTCGGCAGGATTCAAACCGGGGTCCTAGAGGTGGAAGGAAAGGAAAGAAACAACTACGCCAACTCGCCTGCCCAATAATAAAAAGTTAAGACCCCAAAAATTCATTTGTGTAGGAAAAAAACATACAATATTGTTCTTTATCCCTAATACACAAATATTAGTTACATTACAATATAATTTCACAACTTTAGAAGTTTTTCCCTCACATGCAATATTTGAAGGTTCAAACGGGTCAAAGGTCATGGAGACAATGGAATCCGTGAATGTTTTCTTCCAGAGCTTGATGCCAGTGTCTGCGTTCCAAAGTACGATGGAGTACGGAGGATGCAAAGCAACAAGGAGATCATGGGAAGCATCCTGGGTTGATAACCACTCTAGATCTGGAGACAAATAACCATGAAAAGATAAGAAAAAGAAACATTAACTCTTTCATGCGCCGACCAGTCGCTCGCGACCGGTTTAAATCCCTTCAGAAAAACAAAGATCACACGGCCACACAGTTTTCAGAATGGGAAAGAAGACTCTTGAGGGTGCTATTGTGACCTGTCATTATTATTATTATTATAATTTTTTTTTTGGGGGGGGGTCGCCATTTGCAAAAATCAAGCAAACAATTAATGTGTCCATAAGGGTTAAGAGGGATTGCACAATGAATTGCACAATGGAACTCTTTTTTGGTTCAAGCCATTTTTGCTTGTGGTCACAACCCCATCTTGCTTTATCCTGGGGGTGAAAAGGGGCACCAGACTTCTATTTCTTCATTAAAAAAAACCCAAAACACCTGAACAAACTAAAATGATAATCTAATCCCAAATTTTCATCGAATTTGAGGGGGTCTAGCCCCTGTGTGTAAATGAATGTACACTTTACATATATGATTAAAATCTGAAAATTCATAAGAAAACTCAGGCTGAATTATGTACACAGGTATGTAACGAGACTAAACTGAACACGTTAGTGTATAACTTGCTTGTTATTAATTTAGCCAACCCAGTTTTCATGTTGTGGCTATGAGCTTGTCGATGGTAAGACTGAATCCAGAACCGTGTTAATCCGTTTTAAATTTAAATTTAAATGACTCGATTCAACACGGCTTTGCTCGATTCACACACACACACAGTTTTCGCTATTATTATTCATTGATACATGTGTACATGTATCATGTAACCTGCACTGACAAATAATACCATTTCCAAAAGTTACACAAAGATGGAATTTAAAAATAAGATAGTGATCAAGAGTTCATCTGACCCAGGTTAGAGAGTTTTTCTTTCTTTGGACAAGATTTTCTAAACACCCCCCCCCCTCTTAAATTTGTTGCTGACCTCCTTTAACAGATCTGTCTTCTTGTTTGGCATATATATCACTTTCTGAAAACCACGAGGTATTATGCAGTGGTAACAACTGTCACATCAATTTCATAGAGCTGCTTTTAAAAGCAGAAAATATTGCTTAACAATTTTGTGCTAAGCGGAAATAAGCAGGATATCAGTCACAAATTGTAAATTCGGCATGGCAGTTTGGCTGCTAGCCTTATTCTGGTAAGCATAATTTTGTTTCGCTTAGCTACTTTTTGTGCTTAAGAAGCTCTATGAAATTGGGCCCTGGATATAAGATTTTGTAGACACTGTTCAATGTACAAGCTGAACTACCCCAACCATCACTCCCACTCCTGAGCAGATTGTGGGTTCGATCGCTCAATTAATTTGGAAGATATGTCAAAATTCATAGCTTTGATGATGATATTTTGCCAGAAAGTGGCAGCCAAATTTGAATGCACTGTCTGGATTCTTAATCAGCAGGTCTTACTTAACCATGTACGGTAAAACCTGTTTTTGATAACCATAATTATAATAATAACTAGAACTATGTGTTTGTCCTTAGGACAAACCCAAAGCTGTTCCGGTTTTTTTTACTTTGATTAAACGCTCCAGACCTAGAAAGTTAGTCTGACTTTGAGATAGAAGACTTTTCACTTTAAACAGGCCCTTTTTGATTTAAGTGTGCCCAAAAACCTAAACCTAAAACTTTCACCCACATTATATTAGAGCCACGTGCTGTAGGACCCCTTTTCTTGAAATAAAGGTCAACATGGGGTCACGGTAACCTAAGGCTAATCCTCAATGCTCAAAAGGTTTAAAACTGAAAAGAATTCGAAAATTGGCTGAGTAATTCTTGAGATATGGTCCCACTTCCCGTTGACCCGGAAGTAAAGGTCAACATTGGGTCATGGTAACCCAAGTTCAATCTTCAATGCTCACAGGGTCTATAACTGAAAAGAAATTGCAAATCGGGTGTGTACTTCTTGAGATCTGGTCCCAATTCCGGTTGACCCAGAAGTAAAGGTCAACATGGGGTCATGGTAACCAAAGTTTAATGTTTAATGCTCAAAGGGTCTATAATTGAAAAGAAATTTCAAATCGGGTGTGTACTTCTTGAGATCTGTCCCACTTCCGATTGACCCGGAAGTAAAGGTCAACATGGGGTCTTCATTGTTACATGCTCAAAGGATCTATAATGCTCAAAGAAATGGTCCCACTTCCGGTTGACCCTGAAGAAAAGGTCAACTTGGGGTCTTCAATGTTTCATGCTCAAATGTCAGATGTCAGATATCTACTACTCCTCTAAAACTTACCCAACACCGGTTTGGTTCCTTCGCTGAAGCTGGCTCTTTCCGATGCATCCTTGACGTCCCATACGATGATCTGTCCCCCTGCATCAGCAGAGGCGAGTCTCAGCATGTACGGAGCATCGATAGTGTGATGGTAGTTCTCTCTTGCCCACTTGACCTTCACCACAGTGCTCTTATGCTTCTCCAATGTCTGGATGACCTTTGTTGACACATTAAAACAATAACAAATCCTACATCATTTGCGCTAGACATTATGTCTTACAAGTCTGGGCGTAATTTTATAGAACTGCTTAAGCTGAATATATCGCTTAACAATATTCTGCTGCTAAGCAAAAATGAGCAGGATACCAGTCACAGATGGTACATGTACTTTGGTTGGAGTGGTAACCTTATTCTGCTAAGGTTGTGCATTTTTGTTGTGCTTACATGTAGGTCATTCACCTTTAAAGGCAATGAACACGTTTGGTAATTGTCAAAGACCAGTATTCTCGCTTGGTGTATCCCAACATATGCATAAAATAACAAGCCTGTGAAAATTTGGGCTCAATTGGTCATCGAAGTTGCAAGAAAATGATGACAGAAAAAACACCCTTGTTGTACAAATTTGTGTGCTTTCAGATAGGAATAAAAACTTCTTGCAAGAAGTTTTTATTAGTTTAGTGAGAAATTACCTCTTTCTCAAAAACTACGTTACTTCAGAGGGAGTCGTTTCCTACAATGTTTTATACTATCAACAGCTCTCTGTTGCTCGTTACCAAGTAAGTTTTTATGCTAATATTTGTTTTGAGTCTTTTCCAAACGTGTACGTTACCTTTAAGCAGCTCTATGAAATTGGGCCGTGTTCTTCAGAAGAAAGTACAGAATGTACTAGTAATACCTTTTAAAATGAGTCATAACAGCTGTTTACCATAAACAAAGCAAAACGCATCCCAACATGAAGCTGATCCTTGTATTTTTGTAAGCACATTAATGACTTTCATGTAACATTGCAAAGCTTCACACTTCATTTCTGAAGAACAATTGTGCTCAGGAACACTTTACTGCTTCCGTAAACACACAATTTTGTTTACCCTCAAATCATAATAATAATAATAATAACACAGCATTTGTAGGGCGCACTTCATCTGTTAAACATTCAAAGGTTTAGGTCAATCAAAGAATTCTCAGATGTGTTCATCGTAGGCCAATCTGAAAAGATGTGCTTTAAGAGATTCTTGGAAGTAGGGAATATGTCATGTGTGTCTCTAAGATATTTAGGCAGAGAGTTCCAGAGGCGTGGGCCATTGTTAGAAAAGGCCCTATCACCATGAGTGGCAAGGCGAGTCCGGGGAACAAACATCATGCTGCCCGATGACCTCAGACCTGGCCTGACATATGCCATTTAAATAGCTGTTTAAATAAAAATTGGCCAAGGCAGCCTGTTGGGCAAGAGGGTGGGCAATGACTGATACAATTTCATGTACGTAGGGAGAAACTGTGAAGGTACTTAGACGACTTACCTGGACGGCTTTGGTATCAACTACCACTACGGATGAATGGCATCCATATGCCATTAATGACTGCCATCCCCTGTTTCAAACATCAAATAAAAATAATAAAAAAATCATTTCTTTAAGCTAAAGCTATTTTTTTATGAATCATGTTACATGAGTAAGGAAGGTCAGGATTACGTTTGTTTTAAAAATTTTATAACTTTGAAGCAACTTTTTAACTGACAACAATGTGCTTGTTATGATTAATTTGTAATACTATAGACTGTGCAAGTCTCGCGGGTATTGGAACATTGGGACCCATTAAAGTGCACAAGCTTGTTTCCTCCACGTGTTAAAGCAATGTATGTGGGACCAAAGTGGTCCCAAATTGTTTGAATACCCGCAAGACTTTTCATTTTCATTTCATTTATTTAATTTATTCTGGTTGTGAAGCCAAGGACTCTCAGAAAAGTGAACTTTAAATCACTGTACTAGCCAAGAGCCCCATTGTCATTGAGAGAAGACAAGAAAGGAAGTTTCAGTTTTAGATGTGGGAGGAAAACCCCAGAGAATTATTCCAGGGAAAAACCCACGCAGTCAGGTAGGATTTCCCTGGCATTTTCAGTTCAAGTTCAAGACTTCATTTTCTCAAGAAACAAATATTTTATTGGCATTGATGAGGTTCAATCAAGCTTCAAGTTTTGTTGAAAAAATGTTGCCTAATTCAACATCACCGAAAGTTTGTTCACCATTGTGATTGTGCACGTATGCATTTCATGTCATGAATATTCAAATCATGGTCAGTAAAAAAAATGTGGGTGGGTCCCAAGTGCCAAAAGCATCAAGACGTTTTGATCAAGATGTTTGTTCACTCTTTTCCAGTAATTTGTGTTGCGATATCGGCGACTGTGTTAACAAAATGAGTCCAGCATATTGGCACTATTTATGGGGCTACCCCCATACCCCCCCCCCCCCCAAAAAAAAGAGCATCAGTATCATGGTTTAGCTTAGGCAATAGTACACGCCACTTTGCTCCATTCTACCCTAGTGGGGATTATCAAGAGCTGACTGTGACATTATTATTCCAAATATTTATTAAATTTAGTGTTCCTGTAAAATGAAATTTGTATTGAAATGAATGGTTAATAAAAAAAAGACAATTTCACAACGTTCCCGGAAAATTCTAAAGGAAAATGGTTTACTTACCAGTCACAGGCATTTTTATTCTGGGCATGTAAAGCACCAGTGATGGTCCTTGGAAAAATATTCATTTTGAGACAGACAGCTCACTTAAGCATGCTGAAAATGTTAGCAAAATGTTGCTTTCCAAGCTATTTTGGACGGGATTTTCATAAAATTCCCATACGAAAATTGACCTCGCATGTGTAACTGGTGATCAGAACATTTCAGTGCACGGGTCGAGTATTGTTTACGCTGGTACGCGTCGGCATCAGATGAAAAGTCTGCTCTCCTTCAGATTTCACCTTCACACAACGTATAATGAAGTCGAGTATATGACCTGTCCAAATTGTAGGCGGGCACTTAAAGCAAAACCTCCTTTTTGCGCTTGTTTTTAAAATCCCAAGTTTATCGATGAAGTGGTCGACTAAAGTTTACTGTTACTAGGCTTGCATTACTAAGTGAAATTCTGACCACAAGACCGAGGAACTATAAACCATGTGACCTGTGAAATCACATATGTTTACAAAAAGAGCCACAGAGCCTGGAGGATCCTGCAGGCATCATGATTTGTTCCCAGCCCATTGAAGAAAACATCAAAACTGTTTTTTTTAATGGAGATTGCACTGTCTGATTTTTAGGCCTATCAACTTTCGATATGAAGAAGGGGCACATCTCAAAATGTCACTTTAAGCTGTTACTTTTATAACTCTTGAATTTATGTGGAAATTATGACAGTTGTGTAAAGTCATGGAGCATTATTGCTCCACGGATCAGTGTAGTAGCTTGCCTGTTGGCTCTGGAACGCTGGAACCTCAGATCTTTTTGTAAACAAAGATTATTACATGGTCTATTCCATTGATCTCATATTGACAGCGCAACATGTCCTATCCAGTCAATATAATAGAGATCAATGGTCTATTCTCTCAGAGTTCAGACTACTCGTCCGGTGGACAACTCACCAGTCGAACAACTCGACAGGTCAGACAACTCGACAGCCTTGTCAAGCTGTCGTCAGTGAGACAACTCGACGGAGTGCTCTCAGTTACCGACCATTACACGAATTTCCTGTATAAATCCTGAATCTTAGAGTTATTTCTCTGGTATTTCTGTAATTTTTGCGTGAACTTCAGACAAGTGCACTATGTACTTCTCTTGCTAAAAATCCCCACGCCAGGCGTCCATTACGCGCGTGCGTGCGGCGGCCAGGCCATGCCAGGTGGCCGGCTGGTCGGGCCGCAAGACAAGACAAGCGACGGGTGTATGACTGATTGTTATGACAAGTGACAATGTTTACACGAATTTCCTTTTTAAATCCTGTATTTCTCAGGGGTTAGGGTTATTTCTGTGGTATTTCTGTAATTGTTGCCAAACATTGTCTCAAAAACACAAAAACACACACAAGTGACACTGGTCTTACTTAGAAGAAAGAAAAAAACTGGTCATATGCCCCACCTCCCCCGCCCCGGCCGTGAATTTTTTTTCCCCAAACAGGTTTGCTATGATGACCTTTTTTTGTTATGATTTTGATTTTTTTTTTCGATCGGAATGCGGATGTTGGAAAGAAATAGAATATATAAAAAAGGTAAATAAAAAAAAAGTTTGGGAAAAAAAAATTCGCGCCCCGGCCCCGACCCCAGGAACGCGAATCCCCATGCACGCCTATTTCATTGAGTCGATGAAAAGATTGTTGGTAGCTTTTGAAATTTCAAAGAAGTAAAGTGTAAATCTTTTACGTTTATACATTTAGTTCACACGGGAAATACATGCTAACGTTCCAACTTAAAACATTTCCTTCAAAAGTGAAAAAAATAAACTTTAGAATATAAATTGGTTGACTTTTCTACCAATAATATCAATAGGCCGGGCATTCGAACGTTTTTGGGTGATTTTGCAATAACTTTATGAAAACAATTATTGATCAATATTGATCAACTTTTAATTTCTCATAGACATTACCCCCTTAGGCCTAATCAAAGGAAGCGTTGCCCACATGCGCACATAGATGTCTTAATTATCGGATGTGGAGCGGTTGATTACTGACTTCTAAGTTCTCAATAAGGCCATACCTGCAGACAAAAATATTTGGCCTAGGCCTATAGGGCATTTCGTGTCTTCCGCATGCTCTTCAGAAGCAACCTTTGTCCATCTCCATCACACCGGGTATAGGGTAGGCAACCTTTTAAACTGGTACACCTCCGAGCATTTTGCCCGTAAATATCTTTAAGCATCCCCTTCAAAACGAATAGTCTCACCCTTGAGCTCAAGTCAATTGTATTACAATAATGGTTATGCATGCGGATTGGATCTGGGCTTTGTTATGCAAATTTATACGAAAGCTGGGGTTGCCTGATCAGCTGACTAGAGACAAGCGGGAGCCAGCCCGGGGACGCGCCGAAGAATGTTAACACTTCAACAATCTACAGACCTTTCCTCCAACAAATTCTGGTTTTTTTCTGTAGTTGAGGGTAAACGACTACAAAACAGTGCAATGGTGAGTTGAGAATTTTCTTATATACAAAGAATTAATTAATGGTTTTCATTCGCACAATTTTAAGAAATTTAGGGGTTTTCGGCACAAGGCGCCAAGTATAAAACCACTAGTGACGTTGACTTGCATGAAATAGGGTTCAGTGAGCGTTTGGTATTTTGCAGGGTAAGACTGTTAGCAACACGACCAATGTCTCAATTTCTCAGAGTTAGTGAGTAATTTGGGCAGGCCTATAACAAGAAAGCATTGCATAGTGAGTCCCTAGCGGTGAAATCAACCAGGCAGTATTTGCGATAAGGTCTACTGGACTAACAACAAATTTGTCATAACTTTCCTTCAATAGTTTGACTCACACAGATTTAATTTAAAACATAATTTATATCACAAATTTAAGATTAAAATACAAACATAGGATGTTCCTGTATACTCACTACAAACAGTTTGTAGGGCCTACGTCGCGAGTCTCACTTTCAGTCATGTTAGACTTTTTGTAGTAGTGACAATGTGCATGTATAGTTTGGAGCCTGTCTAATTTGTGCGCGCATCCATCACGTTCAACCCCACATTATCATCCGAACCGTGATTTGCTTTCAAAATGCATTTTGTTTAAGGAGTAAAGGCGTGTGTATAGTTTAACCAAACAACAATATTAACACCTTAATTAAACACCAACTTCCGGTTTGGACCGGAAGTCAAGGTCAAATAGGGGTCACATTTTGTGTAGCGCGTGTTTAGTTTATGAAGACGTTTTAGATGATGAATAGATTGCAAACCTCCAATATGAGGTTCAACTGCAATGATTTTTTTTAAATACAAAGTTTCAACTTCCGGTTTCAACCGGAAGTCAATATCAAATGAGGTCACACTTTACAAGGTTGGTTTAGTTACACAAGTTTTATCTGACGACGTACAGAAAATTAACAACCAATATGTGGTTCAGGAGTTATGATATTTTCAAATATTAAATTCTATCTTCCTGTTTGAACCGGAAGTCAAGGTCAAATGAGGTCACATTCTGTGTATTGTTTCTTAAGTTGTTATATACTTTCCCAATAATGTACAGATTGTAAAAATCCAATGTGTTGTTTAGAAGTTACGATTTGTTGAAACATTAACTTTCACTTTCCGGTTTGAACCGGAAGTCAAGGTCAAATGAGGTCACAGTTTGTAGCGTTTCTTAAATCTTTGGAGCCCTTTCTGATGATGTATAGATGATAAAAATCCAATGTGTGGTTCCGGAATTCTGATTTTTTCAAATAAAATTCATCATCCGGTTTCAAAGGAACGTTACAGAACTGGTAATTAACATTTTCTTTAAGATCGCAGATTTACATAAAACTTACACGGTCTAATGATGATGATAGTAGAAAACATCCCTAGAAATATTTCTGTCTGAAATGCCATATTTGATGAGAAATAAATAAAACTAATTTCCGATTGGAGTTTTCGCTCATGAGCGTTTTATTCATGCATTGTATAACACATGCAAATGTGAAATCGGTTTTTCACTATTTTCTCGTGACCCAGATGGCCGATCGATCTCAAACTTCTACAGGTTTGTCAGTTTATGTATATGGTGGATTATGTAAAGTGCTTACACTGTTTTGTTAGCAAAAACCAATTCTGCAATGTTCCTTTAACAATAAGTAAAGGTCAATTCTGTATATCGTTTTTAAAGTTGTTACATACTTTCCCAATGATGAATAGATTGTAAAAATCGAGTGAGTTGTTCAGAAGTTAAGATTTTTATAAATACTAAATTTCTACTTCCGGTTAGAACCGGAATTCAAGGTCAAACAGGGTCACACTTTTTGTAGCGCACGTTCAGATTATTAAGACCTTTCAGGTGATGTATGGATTGTAAATATCCAATGTGTGGTTCAGGAGTTATGACATTTTCAAATATTGAATTTTTCGCTCGTTGTTTCTTTGTATAATTGCACAGTCACGCAAAATTCATTCATACATGTAGCTGTACAGTACATATATTAGTCTTCAACTAGAGCGTCTTGGAACCAAGACTATACACATTGTAACCTCAGTACACGTGCTTTGGCATGGTTCAGCGTGTGTGTAGAGCATACATGTGTTAATACACTGTCGTGCCGTCGTGCGTTGTCCGTGAGTCACGTCAAGAGACACGTGCGTTTTAACCAACGTTGGCTTTAACGTCCGGTTTTGACCAGATGTAAAAGTCAAAATGTTGCCATTTGTGTGCAAAAGTTTGAGCAGGCTCAATCATCTATCACCTGATGCAAAAAAATTAATAAAGAAATACGTGGTTTTTGAGATACGAATTTTGTGAAATTTGCAACTTCCGGTTTGAACCGGAAGTCAAGGTCAAATGGGGTCATGCTTTGTGTAGCGTTTGTTGAACCCTTAACGACCTATCCGATGACGCATAGATTGTAAAATTCCACATGTGGTTCATGAGTTATGATCTTTTTTACAGATATTAAACTTTGATTTATTGTAATTCAATACCTGATGACGTCATCATGACATCATCAAGTTTGTGTCGTCTTGATATTGAGGTCCAAATATCTGATGAGTTTCAATGTTCAATTCAATTTTAATCTTGAGTTATGCCCCGAAATTTATTTTTTTAAGAAAAACAAACAAAGGCAAACTTTGACCTTCCGGTACGACCAGAAGCAAAGGTCATACGATTTTTGCGTTAAATTTTGAAATGTTGCCCCAGTCTTGATCTATCCGATGCCTAATTATGAACATCACTGCTTTCAAATTCAAAGAGATACAGCAAATAGCAAATGGTCATTTTTCAACTTTAAAACCCTTGTAATTCGACACATGATGACGTCATCGTGACGTCATTGTTCGCGTGCCGTCTTCATTTTGAAGTTCAGTTGTCTGATGAGTTTCAATGTTCAATTCAATTTCAATCTTGAGAAGAAGATGGAGTTGAAAAAGCCAGAACAATATCAAGAGGTGTTCGTGCTTGTATTGCACGAACACCTAAAAATGTCTTAAGGATCTAGAACCAGGAACATGTATGATATTTTTTATATTCGGATCGTTTGTAACTTCAAAGGCACTCTATTATAAGCATTGATCTCTATTATATTGTCAATATAATATAGATCAATGATTATAAGGTTTCACACAAGCGCGAGTGGTATACGGAAAAATATAGCGCTTCTGCGTCCCATATCCACCGAGGCCGAAGGCCGAGTTGGATATAGACCTTTATCACGATGCGGCCATCTTGATTTTCTACCATTCAAACCAATGTAAACAAACTTAGGCTGGAATGGAAAAATAGTCTGGTTCCTTTTTATACAACGAATATTAGCATTCATTACTATTATTGGATACAGGGAACATGACCAAGATGGCGGCAGTGTGATAAAGGTCAATGGGACGCAGACGCGCTATATTTTTCCGTATTCCACGAGCGCGCGTGTGATAACGTATTTATCTTCCAGCATACTTGATGCGCAGTTAGAACACACAATACGCAGGGTGTGATATGGGCCGTGCAATATAAGTTAATATCACACTCCTTGTTGCTATGGCTCGACCAATCAGAATCGAATATTCAGGCCTGCTTGCAGATAAAAGTTTATATCACACTCCTTGTTGCTATGGACCGACCAATCAGAATCGAATATTCAGGCCTGCTTGAAGATAATAAAGCAGTATCGACTTTCAGCATACCATATGCCAGCTAACCGTCCATTGGAAAAGCGTAAAACGGTTTGTTGTTGACTGCTTGTTTCTGTGACAGTGTATACAAAATATCATGTCAGAAACATTAGAAGAAAACCTTAATCTTACTATTTGTAGTACTTTTGTATCAATGTTTATTGAAAACACACCCGCCTTTATAAATCTGATACAGTTATGCAATGACCTCTAACGGACCTATGTATGCTTTATACAGTATCTCTGTGGAGCGTGTGTACGTGTAATGTACGCGCTTCGTGCAAAATGAGACCAGACTATTTGTAATGTGTGACAGGAATAATATGGTGGGGTTGGGGGGGGGGTTATAATTAAAGCAAAGACCGCATTGTAGCATGTTAAACCTAACATGTCTCAGTTACTCAAGTATACCACCCAGCATATTCACCCGATCATGTTGGAATTGTACAATAGTACTAGGTAAAATACTTCCAAAACTTAGTGTTTTAATTGTGGCTAGTATTTCCAAACACTTATTTGCAAATTATGTTCATCTTTTTATGCAGTTAAGGCTTCCCCAAGGAGATCTCTACCCAACAACAAATAGATGTTTAAGACCAGCCTATGATAATGGAGCTTCTCTTCAGTAAAAGGTGAAATAGGGTTCAGTGAGCGTTTGGTATTTTGCAGGGTAAGACTTAGCAACACAAACGTCCCAATTTCTCAGAGTTAGTGACAAGTTGGGCAGGCCTATAACAAGAAAGCATTGCATAGTGGTCCATTTACTGCATAAGCCTATGTTTTGTTTGCAAATTGTTTCATCTAATCCTTTTGAATAATTCAAAAGACATCTGTACGACAACTTCTGTGGTTTGAAAATGGGAAATTAATCACGGATTACACAGTGCTTTGTGAGGAACCACTTATCATCAACACATTTACGCAAGTGTTTAGAAACAAAATAAAGCTATATCTTATAGGCCTAAGTCTGGGGTTGCCTGGATTACTCAAAGACCTTATTGCAAATACTGCCTGGTTAATTGAAAAACCACCCGCCTTTATAAATCTGATACTGTTATGCACCTCTAACGGACCTAAGTATGCTTTATACAGTATCTCTGTGGAGCGTGTGTACGTGTAATGTACGCGCTTCGTGCAAAATGAGACCAGACTATTTGTAATGTGTGACAGGATTAGTGGTGGGGTTGGGGGGGGGGGGGTTCTTATAATTAAAGCAAAGACCGCATGGTAACATGGTAAACCTAACATGTCTCAGTTACTCAAGTATACCATCCAGCATATTCACCCGATCACGTTGGAATACAATAGTACCTAGGTAAAATACTACCAAAACTTAGTGTTTTAATTGTGGCTAGTATTTCCAAACACTTATTTGCAAATTATGTGCATCTTGTTTGTATGCAGTTGAGGCTTACCCAAGGAGATCTCTACCCACCAACAATTAGATGTTCAAGACCAGCCTATGATAATGGAGCTTCTCTTCAGTAAAAGGTAAACAGGATAGTTTTATGCAATTGATCATTTTGCATTCTCTGATTTTTTTTACGAATTTATCACAACTTTCCTTTAAAGGCACTGTACACGTTTGGTAGTTGGAGCCTATTGTTGGTTTCAAACCTATATACAGTGTAGTTGTAGATATATACCGTAAAACTTACCTGTGAAATTTTCAAAAGGTGGTAGCGTTTTGAGATAATATTGTAGAAAATCTGGAGCAGTTGTCCCTCGCAGGAACAATAATCTGCATTGGAATACACACTCTGAGAAGCGTTACGCGTAACGCTTTTCGGATTCAAATGTTTTGGGGGATAAAAAGTGATGTTTTTTTCCATAACCGCAGCACTTCGAAGTGAAAAGTTTCTCAAAATGCATTATACTATCCAAAGCTGCTGTACTTCTCACCAAGTAAGTTTTTATTGCCATATTATCAGAGTCATTACCAAACGTGTACAATGCCTTCAATATAGTTTGACACACACAGACTTGTAGAGGTTTAAATCCCAAATTTAAGATTCTTGAATTAATGAAAACATTTCCAGATTATTACAGTAAGTACACAGTTATACTCAGTATCAATTAACTATTAACTACAAAAAAATTATGAATTGTTAGTAATTATCTAAGAAAGCTCTTTAGATAATTTCTGTTTGAAAAAGAAACGAAAAAACGAAAAGAAACGAAAGTAGTTTCTTAACACAACTTCTAATGCAGATGAGTTTATTTTTAAACGATTTTATCCAATTAGAACTCTTCTTTGTGAGGTTAATATGTTTTGACAATGTGTACTTTCTTAACAAGTTATACATCACCTGTTAAATTAAAAATATCTTTAGAAAAAAAAGGCGTGCCCTTCCCCATTGAGATCTACCCGAGCATGTCTGTGAGCTCCAAGCACCTTTCACCAGCCAAGTCTTGTTGTATTACACAGTGTTCATGGCTGATACGAAAGTATGTAATATTGGTGTTGATTTTTGTTATCATATATTGGGCACCTTCTGCGGCAATGTACAATTAAATGTTTCACACACTACATGCCACAAACATTAGCTCTGGAGACCCACAGGAACACATCCTTACCCAGATGAGAGGAAGTCTCAAGCCGAGTTTCCTAATTGTGTTTATTAACCGAAAAGCACAATTTGTTTTTCCCGTTGAATAACTTTCCATGTGGGGTGTCAATTACCCTAAAAACACTGAAAGGTTTCTACATAATCATGACATTTTACAGGTTGGTTTTTGCCTCATAAAACAAAAAAATCGCTCGTTTTAAAAATCACTTGTAGGAAGTTGAAAAAATATACATATATCCTTTAAATGCTTGATTCTACTAATTCTAATGATAAATTTATCTTGCTTGCAATAATCACAACTCTTTAACTTAAAATAAATAAATAAATTACCTGTACTACTTCCAGCAACATTATTATTGTTCAACTGTTGAGTTCAAACGATCACATTAAATTGTTTTAAATATTATTTCTGTTTCTTTAATTCCCTTTCAGAAAGGCTCTATATCCAATGAGATCTACCCATCCAAGACAGTGCTCCCATCAAAATATAGAGGTTCAAGGCTGAAGCAAAAGTAGGCTATGTTAATCCTGGTGCATGGTTTTTAGTTACCATGGTATAGTGGGCTGATTTTGCAGCACACAATAGTTCACACACATCAAAGATCACTATACACAACCAATTATGGGGACTCCATGAAAGCACCAGTAACTCAGATGAGTGGTTACTTACAGATTTGTATGAAAAACTAACTTTCCTTTTAGCATAACTCCTTTGCATGTATCTTGTTAAAAATGCAATTTATTTGAAATATTTTTACATCATACTTGCTTAGTATAATTGTACAACTAATAACTTTCGAAATTAAAAATATCTTCAAGAAACGTGGTTAGGAATCTTATCTTATATCTTGCCAAGCATGGCAAGTTACAAATTAAAAAGAACATGTAACAGTTAAAAATATATGAACACCTTAAAGCAAGTTTGAATGAAAGCACTAGAAACAATAACATTTTCCAATACCTCATGTACGGTACACCTGCACGAGAGTAGAGTATCTTAATTTTCACCTTTTAAAAGGTGCAACAAATTGTTATGTATTATTGAGTGATGATTGATTTGAAAGAAGAAAATAATTATTGACTTTGATTAACCCTGTCCTCCGCTTATGATTGTAATCTCTTAGAGGCTCTGAAAAAAAATGAAGGCCCCGGAGATTTGTGCTCGTAGTGGCCCTGCTATAATAGACTAATCTTAACAGGATGATGATGGCAAAAATTCAGTGATTGGGTTAGACTGCTTGCAATGGTGCACTTTTACGTCTACCTCCTTATGCTTAAATATACAGTATAAAATATTTGTAGATTTAATTTTAAGATTATGCCAACCATTTTTTAAAATTGACCCATTAACTGTTACATAAACATGGCAGTTAAGCCTTTGTATATACCGCACACATAGATCAATTGTCATTTGATTGGTGGACCACGCATCACATGTCATACTTTATTTTGCCATGTATTTACTGCTGCGACGCATGACGCTCCAAAATTTATTACAGGATCAAGTCCTATCTTTATTAAATGTAGGATGATTGGGACACTTCGCAACTAAGCCTTGCAGCGCATTTATAAAATTATCGTCCTCGCCTGTTCGTCCCAACAAAGAATGGTCACAGCGCGCCGGACAAAGTTGGTGTCTACATGGAGTCATCCACATTGTTTAGATTTTTTTCCCCAGAGTGTGGGTGGATGAGTTGTGGCTATTTTGTGTTTATTGTGAAACAAATGACAAAGATCTATGTGTGTGCATATAAAACAAATATTGAATGCATTTCTTTAGTGCACTATAATAATGATAATAATAAATTTCTTATATAGCGCATTTTACAATAACGTATCAGTGCGCTTTACATTAGTGGCCTGTTCGTTGGGCCAATAACATTCCTTTAATCTTTCTCAGCTCCCTGGAGAGTATACAGACCTGGGCGGCCGTGGCGCTCCGAAGGCTTTTTCAAACACAATATCGACCTCTACCCTCGCAGGTACCCATTCATACCCCCGGGTGAAGAGAAGCAATTATAGTTAAGTGTCTTGCTCAAGGACACAAGTGTCATGACCGGGATTCGAACCCACACCCTGATGACTTAACCACCAGAACTTGAAATTCGATGCTCTAAACCGCTCGGCCATACGACACACCATTATCAAATCGTGCCCTATTTACAATTTCCCTAAAAAGCAAACAAGTTTATCTATTGAAAAATTCGGTTCCACCTTTGCACAAATTGTTGTTTGTCAATACAACCTAATTTTAAAACATATACAGGGAGTATGATGCAGATTTGGAAGCCATAGATTTGCTGTGAAATTTCTTGAAAATTCTTAAAACTTCAACAATTTTAGGAAGAATGGTTATGAAAACTACAGAATTAGCTTGGCATGAATTTGCGCTTCCTAAAAAAAGCATACCGTTAATTAGCAGGCTTTGAAACTAGGACTGCATACATATCCCGATGCTGATTGGTGGTCTGTTTATTTTATTTTATTTGAAGTTGCTCAATAAAACATATTTTGTTGGGATTCTTTGTTTTATTTCTTGCCTCCGAGTACAATTTTGGTTTAGGGTCACCATTGAAACAAACAATCAATTTAAGAAACATGGCAATTTCAAATTGAACTAACGGTTAAGTACATTTTTAAGTATAACACCGTAAATTTATGGCCAGGTCTCAAGTGGAAACTTGCGATTTATGAAAAATTGTATAAATTGTATAAATTGTATAAATTTGTTGGCAGAATAAGATTGTTTGCAGAAAACGCCATGGCTTCACTTAATTGTTGCACTCAATGGTAGCCACTTAAACTTGACATAAGTCGAAGTTTGGGTATCAAGAGAGGGCGCTAAAAAAAACAAACAATCGGCCAACACTACTGTGGCGGGCTTCAAGTATGACCAGAGCCGTATATATCAATACACAGCTCTGAGTATGACTCATTATGGGTGCCCTCTATTGATGCTTTTATTGCAATACATGTAGTACAAAATAGTTTGCTCGACCCCAATACTATAGTATCGTCTCTTTTGTCAGGCACTGGGACGACTGAGTGAAGTAAATTTTGTTCTCAGGTGAAATACCGCCCTCTATAGGCAATAAATAGCATAACACATATCTGAAGTAGAAGCTCCCTCTAGAATCAAGATTAACAATATATAAAGCCCCCTCTATAATCATGTAATTAAAAGATATAGTGTCTGAAGCGCCTTGAAATAAGAATAACAATTATGTAAAAGAGCCCTCTATAGTCCTTTAATTGCAAGACATGTACATCTAAAGCACCTTAGAAAAAGACTAACAAATACACAAAGCTCCCTCTGTAAGCATTAAATTGCCAGAAAAAAAGCGTTTTGAAAAACCCTACAAATTCTATAAAGCGCTCTCTATAATAATTTAATTGCTATAGCGACTTATGCACCCTCTATAGTCAGTAAAGTGCAAGACTAAAAGATTTAAAGTTTTTAAATGGATTGTTCCAATGGTACCCCAAATTATAGTTGTACGTTAACCCGCTATTCTGTCGAATGATTGATTTTAGCGCCCTCTCTTGATCAATTGTTCAATTATTATTTGTTTTGTTTTTAATTGGGTTAATCATAGGCGCAAGGTGCAACTGTATTTTTCAATAGATCAACATGTTCACGTTTTCAGGAAATTGTAAAACTGGGGCAGTCTGCCACGTCTTTGTTCAAAAATAAATGGGTTATTTTAAAAAAAAGAGTATTTGCATAATCTTAAAATTAAATCTACAAATATTTTATAATGTATAAGTTTAATTCAATCACTGAAACTTTGCCATCATCATCCTGGTAAGGTTAGTCTAAAGCAGGGCCACCACGAGCAGGTCCCAGGATACCAGCCCCAAAAAAACAACGCTTTCAGTAAGATCATGGGGGCCTTCGTACTCTGTTCCATTCAGAGCGTCCAGTCCACGCACACCCTGTAAAACAGGGCATCCGTCCCCTACCTTACTAACGCCGTCCCTAGTCCACATGACTAGGGACTACCCCCGTTTGGCCGACCATTTGTGATAACATCAGGACATCCTCACCGCGGGAGGAGCCTCATGCATCTTTAAGATCAACCACCAACGCCACAAGGACCCTGGCCGGGGGTAGGACCCCACATGCCGGATGCATGTGTCCAAGTCCCTTTTCGCAAGTTCGTAATCTTCGCACAACCTAATCCTAACCAAAACGCTGACACCAACCTAATCCTAAACCTAACTCAATCCTAACCCCAACCCTAAACCTAACTATAACCATGGCCGGAAGTAAGTCCCACATGCCACGTGCATGTGTCGAAGTCCCTTTTCGCAATTAGGTTTAGAACTTCCTGTGTTTTTACTACCATTGGATAGCGCTATCTCAAGTGGTAGGGTCGAAGTGATGAAACTCTTCCTTGATCGCAGACGGGGGGGTTACTGGTGGGTGGTCAAACGGAGATGAGCTGCTGCTGGAATGGCTGCCTTGACCGTTCTGCCTGACTGGCAACAGCTCTCCTGAAGTTGAGTGGGGCGATGCCAGCGAGTAGATATAGTTGATCTGTCCTGGTTGGTTTAAGGCACCCAGTGATGATGCGGCAACTTTCGTTGAGAGGACAATCCAGTTTTGATGCATGGGACTAGTTTTGAAGAAATTCTCAAGACACTTTGCCACAGACATCTAGTAAATGAGTGTTTTGACCTTTTTTCAACTTGCCGCTAGAGGGTGCATTTGAAATATGTTACGTCACCGGTCCAAATTGTTTATACCAGACACTTGCCAGATTACATCTTGTAATTACAACACTTGCCAGTTAAAAACAACTCAAAAAAACATTGTCACTTTCTGCTACTTTCAATTTACTAGGCATTTCCGGTTTCGACCAGAAGTAGAGGTCATATGAGGTCACGCACGCGACAAAAAATAAAGACCTATATGAACTTAGTAAGATCCCACATAAAGTAACCGCGGCCTCTCAGGTGTGATTTGTTACAGAATTTCAAAGATTAAAAAAGAAAAGTCTAAAAACCTTGTAATTCGACACGTGATGACGTCATCATGACGTCATTCTTTGCATGCCGCCTTCATGTTACGGTTCAAGTACATGCCAAGTTTAAAGTTTTTACAACTTGTACTTTTTGCGAAATCTGCAAGAGAAGGTTCAGGGAGAAGAAGAGGCAGAAAAAAACCCCAAAAACTTAACGATAACAATAGATTTTCGGCTGATGAGCAGAATACCTAATAATAATGCATTTATAATGCGCCATCTATCTAGATCTAGTGTACAAGACCCGATTCCGAGGCGCAGAACCAAAAAAACCAAACATATAACCAACAAAAGAGAAATATAGAACACAAAGACAATTATACAATGAATAATAATAATAATGAAAGTGGTGTGGATGATAACAATAGGTTTTAATAGGCCATAACCATGGCCGGAAGTAAGTCCCACATGCCACGTGCATGTGTCCAAGTCCCTTTTCGCAATTAAGTTCGGAACTTCCAGTGTTTTTACTACCATAGGTTTTTGGCTAATGAGCCGAACACCTAATAATAATGCATTATAATGCACCATCTATCTAGATCTAGTGTACAAGACCCTATTCCGAGGCGCAGAACCAAAAACAAACAAACATATAAGCAACAAAAGAGGAAATATAAATAACAATAGGTTTTAATAGGCCATAACCATGGCCGGAAGTAACTCTCACATGCCACGTGCATGTGTCCAAGTCCCTTTTCGTAATTAAGTTCGGAACTTCCAGTGTTTTCACCACCATAGGTTTTTGGCTAATGAGCCGAACACCTAATAATGCGCTATCTATCTAGATCTAGTGTACAAGACCCGATTCCGAGGCGCAGAACCAAAAAAACAAAACATATAACCAACAAAAGAGAAATATAGAACACAAAGACAATTATACAATGAATAATAATAATAATGAAAGTGGTGTGGATGATAACAATAGGTTTTAATAGGCCATAACCATGGCCGGAAGTAAGTCCCACATGCCACGTGCATGTGTCCAAGTCCCTTTTCGCAATTAAGTTCGGAACTTCCAGTGTTTTTACTACCATAGGTTTTTGGCTAATGAGCCGAACACCTAATAAAAATGCATTATAATGCACCATCTATCTAGATCTAGTGTACAAGACCCTATTCCGAGGCGCAGAACCAAAAACAAACAAACATATAAGCAACAAAAGAGGAAATATAAATAACAATAGGTTTTAATAGGCCATAACCATGGCCGGAAGTAACTCTCACATGCCACGTGCATGTGTCCAAGTCCCTTTTCGTAATTAAGTTCGGAACTTCCAGTGTTTTCACCACCATAGGTTTTTGGCTAATGAGCCGAACACCTAATAATGCGCTATCTATCTAGATCTAGTGTACAAGACCCGATTCCGAGGCGCAGAACCAAAAAACAAAACATATAACCAACAAAAGAGAAATATAGAACACAAAGACAATTATACAATTAATGAATAATAATAATAATGAAAGTGGTGTGGATGATAACAATAGGTTTTAATAGGCCATAACCATGGCCGGAAGTAAGTCCCACATGCCACGTGCATGTGTCCAAGTCCCTTTTCGCAATTAAGTTCGGAACTTCCAGTGTTTTTACTACCATAGGTTTTTGGCTAATGAGCCGAACACCTAATAATAATGCATTATAATGCACCATCTATCTAGATCTAGTGTACAAACCCTATTCCGAGGCGCAGAACCAAAAACAAACAAACATATAAGCAACAAAAGAGGAAATATAAATAACAATAGGTTTTAATAGGCCATAACCATGGCCGGAAGTAACTCTCACATGCCACGTGCATGTGTCCAAGTCCCTTTTCGCAATTAAGTTCCGAACTTCCAGTGTTTTTGTTACCATAGGTTTTTGGCTAATGAGCCGAACACCTAATAATAATGCATTTATAATGCGCCATCTATCTAGATCTAGTGTACAAGACCCAATTCTGAGGCGCAGAACCAAAAAAACAAAACATATAACCAACAAAAGAGAAATATAGAACACAAAGACAATTATACAATGAATAATAATAATAATGAAAGTGGTGTGGATGATAACAATAGGTTTTAATAGGCCATAACCATGGCCGGAAGTAAGTCCCACATGCCACGTGCATGTGTCCAAGTCCCTTTTCGCAATTAAGTTCGGAACTTCCAGTGTTTTTACTACCATAGGTTTTTGGCTAATGAGCCGAACACCTAATAATAATGCATTATAATGCACCATCTATCTAGATCTAGTGTACAAGACCCTATTCCGAGGCGCAGAACCAAAAACAAACAAACATAAAAGCAACAAAAGAGGAAATATAAATAACAATAGGTTTTAATAGGCCATAACCATGGCCGGAAGTAACTCTCACATGCCACGTGCATGTGTCCAAGTCCCTTTTCGTAATTAAGTTCGGAACTTCCAGTGTTTTCACCACCATAGGTTTTTGGCTAATGAGCCGAACACCTAATAATGCGCTATCTATCTAGATCTAGTGTACAAGACCCGATTCCGAGGCGCAGAACCAAAAAACAAAACATATAACCAACAAAAGAGAAATATAGAACACAAAGACAATTATACAATTAATGAATAATAATAATAATGAAAGTGGTGTGGATGATAACAATAGGTTTTAATAGGCCATAACCATGGCCGGAAGTAAGTCCCACATGCCACGTGCATGTGTCCAAGTCCCTTTTCGCAATTAAGTTCGGAACTTCCAGTGTTTTTACTACCATAGGTTTTTGGCTAATGAGCCGAACACCTAATAATAATGCATTATAATGCACCATCTATCTAGATCTAGTGTACAAACCCTATTCCGAGGCGCAGAACCAAAAACAAACAAACATATAAGCAACAAAAGAGGAAATATAAATAACAATAGGTTTTAATAGGCCATAACCATGGCCGGAAGTAACTCTCACATGCCACGTGCATGTGTCCAAGTCCCTTTTCGCAATTAAGTTCCGAACTTCCAGTGTTTTTGTTACCATAGGTTTTTGGCTAATGAGCCGAACACCTAATAATAATGCATTTATAATGCGCCATCTATCTAGATCTAGTGTACAAGACCCAATTCTGAGGCGCAGAACCAAAAAAAACAAAACATATAACCAACAAAAGAGAAATATAGAACACAAAGACAATTATACAATGAATAATAATAATAATGAAAGTGGTGTGGATGATAACAATAGGTTTTAATAGGCCATAACCATGGCCGGAAGTAAGTCCCACATGCCACGTGCATGTGTCCAATCCCTTTTCGCAATTAAGTTCGGAACTTCCAGTGTTTTTACTACCATAGGTTTTTGGCTAATGAGCCGAACACCTAATAATAATGCATTATAATGCACCATCTATCTAGATCTAGTGTACAAGACCCTATTCCAAGGCGCAGAACCAAAAACAAACAAACATATAAGCAACAAAAGAGGAAATATAAATAACAATAGGTTTTAATAGGCCATAACCATGGCCGGAAGTAACTCTCACATGCCACGTGCATGTGTCCAAGTCCCTTTTCGTAATTAAGTTCGGAACTTCCAGTGTTTTCACCACCATAGGTTTTTGGCTAATGAGCCGAACACCTAATAATGCGCTATCTATCTAGATCTAGTGTACAAGACCCGATTCCGAGGCGCAGAACCAAAAAACAAAACATATAACCAACAAAAGAGAAATATAGAACACAAAGACAATTATACAATTAATGAATAATAATAATAATGAAAGTGGTGTGGATGATAACAATAGGTTTTAATAGGCCATAACCATGGCCGGAAGTAAGTCCCACATGCCACGTGCATGTGTCCAAGTCTCTTTTCGCAATTAAGTTCGGAACTTCCAGTGTTTTTACTACCATAGGTTTTTGGCTAATGAGCCGAACACCTAATAACAATGCATTATAATGCACCATCTTTCTAGATATGGTGTACAAGACCCGATTCCGAGGCGCAGAACCAAAAACAAACAAACATATAAGCAACAAAAGAGGGAACATAGATAACAATAGGTTTTAATAGGCCATAACCATGGCCGGAAGTAACTCCCACATGCCACGTGCATGTGTCCAAGTCCCTTTTCGCAATTAAGTTTGTAATCTTCGCACAACCTTATCCTTACTAAAACGCTGACACCAACCTAATCCTAACGCTTACCCAATCATAACCCCAACCCTAAACTTAACTATAACCATGGCCGGCAGTAAGTCCCACATGCCACGTGCATGTGTCCAAGTCCCTTTTCGCAATTAGGTTCGGAACTTCCTGTGTTTTTACTACCATTGGATTGCGCTATCTCAAGTGGTTGGGTCGAAGTGATGAAACTCTTCCTTGATCGCAGACGGGGGGGTTACTGGTGGGTGGTCAAACAGAGATGAGCTGCTGCTGGAATGGCTGCCTTGACCGTTCTGCCTGACTGGCAACAGCTCTCCTGAAGTCGGGTGGGGTGATGCCAGCGAGTAGATATAGTTGATCTGTCCTGGTTGGTTTAAGGCACCCAGTGATGATGCGGCAACTTTCGTTGAGAGAACAATCCAGTTTTGATGCATGGGACCAGTTTTGAAGAAATTCTCATAAACTTTGCCACAGACATCTAGTAAATGAGTGTTTTGAACTTTTTTCAACCTGCCGCTAGAGGGTGCTTTTGAAATGTGTGACGTCACCGGTCCAAATTGTTTAAACCATACAGACACTTGCCAGATTACAACATCTTGTAATTACAACACTTGCCAGTTAAAAACAACTAAAAAAAAAATTGTCACATTCTGCTACTTTCAATTTACTAGGCATTTCCAGTTCCGACCGGAAGTAGAGGTCATGTGAGGTCACGCACAGGACAAAAAATAAAAACCTATATGAACTTAGTATGACCCCACATAAAGTAACTGCCGGCCTCTTAAGTGTGATTTGTTACAGAATTTCGAAGATTAAACAACAAATGTCTAAAAACCTTGTAATTCAACACCTGATGACGTCACATGACGTCATTTGTTTTTAAGGTTCAAGTACATGCCAAGTTTAAAGTTTTTACAACTTGTACTTTTTGCGAAATCTGCAAGAGAAGGTTCAGGGAGAAGAAGAAAAGAGGCAGAAAAAAAAACCTTAACGATAACAATAGGTTTTCGGCTGATGGCCGAACACCTAATAATAATGCATTTATAATGCGCCATCTATTTAGATGTAGTGTACAAAACCCTATTCGGAGACGCAGAACCGGCTGATGAGCCGAATACCTAATATTAATGCATTTATAATGCACCATCTATCTAGATCTAGTGTACAAGACCCTATTCCGAGGCGCAGAACCAAAAAAAACAAACATATAAGCAACATAAGAGAAATATAGATTACAAAGACAATTATACAATGAATAATAATAATAATGAAAGTGGTGTGGATGATAACAATAGGCTTTCGGCTAATGAGCCGAACACCTAATAATAATGCATTTATAATGCACCATCTATCTCGATCTAGTGTACAAAACCCTAATCGGAGACGCAGAACCGGCTGATGAGCCGAACACCTAATATTAATGCATTTATAATGCACCATCTATCTAGATCTAGTGTACAAGACCCTATTCCGAGGCGCAGTACCAAAAAAAACAAACATATAAGCAACATAAGAGAAATATAGAATACAAAGACAATTATACAATGAATAATAATAATAATGAAAGAGGTAAGGATGATAACAATAGGCTTTCGGCTAATGAGCCGAACACCTAATAATAATGCATTTATAATGCACCATCTATCTCGGCGCAGTACCAAAAAAAACAAACATATAAGCAACATAAGAGAAATATAGAATACAAAGACAATTATACAATGAATAATAATAATAATGAAAGAGGTGCGGATAATAACAATAGGTTTTCGGCTTATGAGCCGAACACCTAATAATAATGCATTTATAATGCACCATCTATCTAGATCTAGTGTACAAGACCCTATTCCGAGACGCAGAACCGGCTGATGAGCCGAACACCTAATAATAATGCATTTATAATGCACCATCTATCTAGATCTAGTGTAAGACCCTATTCCGAGGCGCAGACCCTATTCCGGGTTACTGGTGGGTGGTCAAACAGAGATGAGCTGCTGCTGGAATGGCTGCCTTGACCGTTCTGCCTGACTGGCAACAGCTCTCCTGTTGTCGGGTGGGGCGATGCCAGCGAGTAGATATAGTGGATCTGTCCTGGTTGGTTTAAGGCACCCGATGATGATGCAGCAACTTTCGTAGAGAGAACAATCCAGTTTTGATGCATGGGACCAGTTTTTAAGAAATTCTCATAAACTTTGCCACAGACATCTAGTAAATGAGTGTTTTGAACTTTTTTCAACCTGCCGCTAGAGGGTGCTTTTGAAATGTGTGACGTCACCGATCCAAATTGTTTAAACCAGACACTTGCCAGATTACAACATCTTGTAATTACAACACTTGCCACTTAAAAACAACTAAAAAAAAAATTGTCACTTTCTGCTACTTTCAATTTACTAGGCATTTCCAGTTCCGACCGGAAGTAGAGGTCATGTGAGGTCACGCACAGGACAAAAAAAAAAAACCTGTATGAACTTAGTATGACCCCACATAATAGTAACTGCGGGCCTCTTAAGTGTGATTTGTTACAGAATTTCAAAGATTAAACAACAAATGTCTAAAAACCTTGTAATTCGACACCTGATGACGTCATTTGTTTTTAAGGTTCAAGTACATGCCAAGTTTAAAGTTTTTACAACTTATACTTTTTGCGAAAATCTGCAAGAGAAGGTTCAGGGAGAAGAAGAAGAGAGGCAGAAAAAAAAACCTTAACGATAACAATAGGTTTTCGGCTGATGGCCGAACACCTAATAATACTGTATTTATAATGCGCCATCTATTTAGATCTAGTGTACAAGACCCTATTCCGAGGCGCAGAACCAAAAAAACAAAACATATAAGCAACAAAAGAGAAGTATAGAATACAAAGACAATTATACAATGAATAATAAATATAACGAAAGTGGTGCGGATGATAACAATAGGCTTTCGGCTAATGAGCCAAACACCTAATAATAATGCATTTATAATGCACCATCTATCTCGATCTAGTGTACAAGACCCTATTCCGAGGCGCAGAACCAAAAAAAACAAACATATAAGCAACAAAAGAGAAATATGGAATACAAAGACAATTATACAATGAATAATAATAATAATAATAGTTGTGCGGAAGATAACAATAGGTTTTCGGCTAATGAGCAGAACACCTAATAATAATGCATTTATAATGCACCATCTATCTAGATCTAGTGTACAAGACCCTATTCAGATACGCAGAACCGGCTGATGAGCCGAACACCTAATATTAGTGCATTTATAATGCACCATCTATCTAGATCTAGTGTACAAGACCCTATTCCGAGGCGCAGAACCAAAAAAAACAAACATATAAGCAACATAAGAGAAATATAGAATACAAAGACAATTATACAATGAATAACAATAATAATGAAAGAGGTGCGGATGATAACAATAGGTTTTTCGGCTAATGAGCCAAACACTTAATAATAATGCATTTATAATGCACCATCTATCTAGATCTAGTGTACAAGACCCTATTCAGAGACGCAGAACCGGCTGATGAGCCGAACACCTAATAATAATGCATTTATAATGCACCATCTATCTAGATCTAGTGTAAGACCCTATTCCGAGGTGCAGACCCTATTCCGGGTTACTGGTGGGTGGTCAAACAGAGATGAGCTGCTGCTGGAATGGCTGCCTTGACCGTTTTGCCTGACTGGCAACAGCTCTCCTGAAGTCGGGTGGGGTGATGCCAGCGAGTAGATATAGTTGATCTGTCCTGGTTGGTTTAAGGCACCCAGTGATGATGCAGCAACTTTCGTAGAGAGAACAATCCAGTTTTGATGCATGGGACCAGTTTTGAAGAAATTCTCATAAACTTTGCCACAGACATCTAGTAAATGAGTGTTTTGAACTTTTTTCAACCTGCCGCTAGAGGGTGCTTTTGAAATGTGTGATGTCACCGGTCCAAATTGTTTAAACCAGACACTTGCCAGATTACAACATCTTGTAATTACAACACTTGCCAGTTAAAAAAAAAAAAAAAAAAATTGTCACTTTCTGCTACTTTCAATTTACTAGGCGTTTTCGGTTTCGACCGGAAGTAGAGATCATGTTAGGTCACGCACACGACAAAAAAAAAAGACCTATATGAACTTAGTATGACCCCACATAAAGTAACTGCCGGCCTCTTAAGTGTGATTTGTTACAGAATTTCAAAGATTAAAAAACAAATGTCTAAAAACCTTGTAATTCGACACCTGATGACGTCATTTTTTTTAAAGGTTCAAGTACATGCCAAGTTGTAAGTTTTTACAACTTATACCTCTTGCGAAATCTGCAAGAGAAGGTTCAGGGAGAAGAAGAAGAGATGCAGAAAAACAAAACCTTAACGAAAACAATAGGTTTTAGGCTGATGAGCCGAACACCAAATAATAATGCATTTATAATGCGCCATCTATTTAGATCTATTGTACAAGACCCTATTCCGAGGCGCAGAACCAAAAAAACAAAACATATAAGCAACAAAAGAGAAATATAGAATACAAAGACAATTGTACAATGAATAATAATAATAATGAAAGTGTTGCGGATGATAACAATAGGTTTTCGGCTGATGAACCGAACACCTAATAATAATGCATTTATAATACGCCATCTATCTAGATCTAGTGTACAAGACCCTATTCCGAGGCGCAGAACCAAAAAAACAAAACATATAAGCAACAAAAGAGCAGTATAGAATACAAAGACAATTATACAATGAATAATAATAATAATGAAAGTGTTGCGGATGATAACAATAGGTTTTCGGCTGATGAACCGAACACCTAATAATAATGCATTTATAATACGCCATCTATCTAGATCTAGTGTACAAGACCCTATTCCGAGGCGCAGAACCAAAAAAACAAAACATATAAGCAACAAACGAGAAACATAGAATACAAAGACAATTATACAATGAATAATAATAATGAAAGTGGTGTGGATGATAACAATAGGTTTTTGGCTGATGAGCCGAACACCTAATAATGATGCATTTATAATGCGCCATCTGTCTAGATCTAGTGTACAAGACCCTATTCCCAGGCGCAGAACCAAAAAAACAAAACATATAAGCAACAAAATAGAAATATAGAATACAAAGACAATTATACAATGAATAATAATAATAATGAAAGTGGTGTGGATGATAACAATAGGTTTTTGGCTGATGAGCCGAACACCTAATAATAATGCATTTATAATGGGCCATCTATCTAGATCTAGTGTACAAGACCCTATTCCGAGGCGCAGAACCAAAGAAACAAAACATATAAGCAACAAAAGAGAAATATAGAATACAAAGACAATACAATGAATAATAATGAAAGTGGTGTGGATGATAACAATAAGTTTTCGGCTGATGAGCTGAACACCTAATAATAGTGCAATTATAATGCGCCATCTATCTAGATCTAGTGTACAAGACCCTATTCCGAGGCGCAGAACCAAAAAAACAAAACATATAAGCAACAAAAGAGAAATATAGAATACAAAGACAATACAATGAATAATAATGAAAGTGGTGTGGATGATAACAATAAGTTTTCGGCTGATGAGCTGAATACCTAATAATAATGCATTTATAATGCGCCATCTATCTAGATCTAGTGTACAAGACCCTATTCCGAGGCGCAGAACCAAAAAAACAAAACATATAAGTGCTACCCACTTGGAATGGGTGAGTTTGCTGATGAAGGCATTCCTGGTGTTTACTTTGGCCTTAGTGTTCATAATGTGAACCTTGTATGTCAGTGTGCGGTCAAGGGTCACACCGAGGTAGACTGGATTATCGCAGTGGTTCAGGAGTACACCATCCCATCTGATGGTGAGATGTCTACCCGCATCCCTGTACTGCAGGTGGAATTCGGCAGTGACTTGGGTCTTGGCAGGGTTAGGGCAGAGTTGGTTTGTGTGGTAGTAAGTGGTGAGGGCTCTTAATGAGGACATCAGGGTGTCTTCCACGTCACTAACTTCTCTGGATTGTGCCGTTATGGCGAGGTCATCGGCGTAGACGAAGCTTCTGGTGCCAGTATGGATTGGCTGGTCATTGGTGTAGATGTTGAATAGAAGAGGGGAGAGTACACTGCCTTGCGGTAGGCCATTCTTCTGTATGCACCAACGGCTACGCTTTCCACCCAGTTCCACAAAGAAATGCTGGTTCTGAAGTAGTGTCTGGATGACTGTGGCGAGATGATGGTCTCCCGTTAGCTCATTGGGCTGATGGAGTACATCAGTTTGATTCAGACATCTGCTTAGTTGATGGGTAGACCGTGATAGAGAATGGCGTGCCTTTCTGTTTGCAGAAAAAATAAATCATTTATTTCAGTTTACAACACTATGGTCACCGTAGCATCACAGGGCAACACTATGCTTAGAATATCAATAATAAATATGAAAAATGACAAGCGACAATCCAGACCAACCACATACAAAATCCCAGCACATTTACTCTGATACAAAATTAAAGAAAAAACTAGAAATTTAGAGTTTGTAATACAAACTCTAGGTGTTTGGAAACGAATGTAGGCATATGAAAAGTAATGTATAATCATCACAGGTCACATTACATAAGGTATCCATGAAAGCAACCATGGATGAAGATTTTCTAAAACTGCACCCTTAAGGCAACGTCATATGACACTTAATGACATCACTAGAACAGGACATTAAATTTTGGATGTCACACATCACGGCTTAAATGCATGCTAGGTTTCAGCTGGAACGCACATTGTTTTCCCATGAATATAAATCTTTGAAAAGTGCACCTTTAAGCCACCCAGTTCCACGTAAAGCTTGGTGACGTCATCGTAATGCAACCTCAAATTGTAGATGTAACACATCCCGACTTGAATACATGCAAGGTTTCAGCTCAAGTGAACATTTTTTCTGCATTTATCAATCTTGTAATATTGCACCTTTAAAGGTATCGTACACGTTTGGTAATAACTCAAAACAAATATTAGCATAAAAGCTTACTTGGTAACAAGCAACAGAGAGCTGTTGATAGTATAAACATTGTAGGAAACGACTCTGAAGTAACGTAGTTTTTGAGAAAGAGGTAATTTCTCACGAAAATATTAAAAACTTCTTGCAAGAAGTTTTTATTCCTATCTGAAAGCACACAAATTTGTACAACAAGGGTGTCTTTTTCTTTCATCGTTTTCTTGCAACTTTGATGACCAATTGAGCCCAAATTTTCACAGGCTTGTTATTTTATGCATATGTTGGGATACAGTATTCAAGTGAGAACACTGGTCTTTGACAATTTCCAAACGTGTTCAGTGCCTTTAAGTTGACGTCACATGACATTTGATGACTTCAGTAGAACCATACCTAACATTTTGGATGTTAAATTTCTCGGCTGTTTTAGAGACTAACAAAGAACATCGCCAAATCAAGTTGCCTGAACAGACTTTGAACCTTGCGTGTAATTCAATGGAAAGAGCAGCCGCCCATCGTTCAACACTAAGATAGCGCATTGTGTGTGTTTTCAGTGCAGTTCTTTTCACACGCGGATTAATTTTAGAGCGGGTCATTCGATACTGGATTTTTTGTGCGAATTAACACTAACGGAATGTTCATCTTATATTTTGAACCAGAATTCAATTTCAAATGGGATTACTTTATATGTAGCGTTTGTTGGGTTTTTAAAGATCTGTCTGATGATGTAGATTGTAAAAATCCATTGTGTAGTTCTTGAGCTTTGAATTTTTCAAAAGTCTTACATTTGATTGTTAGCTAGATTTGCACGGACGGATGTTTTAGAGCCTAACAAAGTGTAATGTCAAAATCAGGGTGCGCGAACCTTGAACAGGGACTAGACTACAAGCATGTTTGATAGACTTTGAACCTTGCGGTTGATTCAATGGAGCGAGCAGCCGCTCACCGTCTAACTGGCTTAGATTGCATATTGTGTGTGTTTTCAATGCAGTTTTTCCCTGCGGTTTGACAGCCGGTCAATGTATACCCGATTTCAACCATAAGTCAAGGTCAAAAAGGTAACATCTCTGTGGAGAAGGCTTAAGAATCTACAACATGATGTAAAATTTTGAGTAATGTGTATGTAAAAAGTATGAGTTTTCAACTTCCAGTTTGAACAGGAAGACAAGGTCAAACAGATAAGACTCTGCATTTGCTACATTTTTCAAGACCTCTCCGATGATATATAGATTGTTATAATAGCTTATGTACTTCTTGAGTTATGAATTTTTTAATTAGGTGTTCGTGCAATATGTGCACAAACACCTCTTTTTTTTTGTTCTTGTTTTTTTTTTCTTTTCTTCTCCATCTTCTTCTTCTTCTTCCCTGGAACTCTTCTCTACAGCATAACTCAAGATTGAAACTGAATTAAACATTGAAACTCAGATTTTAAAGTTGAAAAATTACCATTTGGTATTGCTGTATCTCATTGAATATGAAAGCTATGATGTTCATAGTTGGACATGTGATAGATCAAGACTGGGGCAACATTTGAAAAGTTAACGTAAAAATCGTATGACCTTTTCTTCCCGGTCATGCCCCTAGGTAATAATAATAATAATTTTCTTGAAAAACATCATTTTCGGGCTTATCTACAGCATAACTCAAGATTGAAATTGAATTTTACATTGAAACTCATCAGACACTTGAACTTAAATATCAAGACGACACAAACTTGATGATGTCATGATGACGTCATCAGGTATTGAATTACAATGAATCAAAGTTTAATATTTGTAAACAAATAATAACTCTTGAACCACATATTGGATTTTTACAATCTATACATTATCGGATAGGTCGTTAAGAGTTCAACAAACGCTACACTTTGTTATGCGTCTCGGAATAGGCTACCTAGATAGATGGTGCTTTATAAATGCTTGATATTATTATTATTATTACACAAAGAATGACCCCATTTGGCCTTGATGTCCGGTTCAAACCGGAAGATGAAAATTTCACAAAATTCATATCTCAAAAACCACGTATTTCTTTTCCAATTTTTTTGCATCAGGTGATAGATGATTTAGCCTGCTCAAACTTTTGCACACAAATGACAACATTTTGACTTTTACATCTGGTCAAAACCAGATGTTAAAGCCAACGTTGGTTAAAGCGCACGTGTCTCTTGACGGACTCACGTTGACAACGCACGACATTGTATTAACACATGTAGGCCCTACCCACACGCTGAACCATGCACGTAGCAGGTGTAGTGTATTTACCTTGTGTATAGTCTTGGTTCCAAGCTGCTCCAGTTGAAGACTAATGTACGTACTGTACAGCTACATGTATGAATACATTTGATGTGACTGTGCAAAATACAAAGAAACAACGAGTGAAAAATTCAAGATTTGAAAATGTCTTAACTCCTGAACCACACATTGGATATTTACAATCCATACATCATCTGAAAGGTCTTAATAAACTTAACACACGCTACACAAAGTGTGACCCTGTTTGACCTTGAATTCCGGTTCAAACCAGAAGTTGAAATTTAATATTTAAAAATATCTTAACTTCTGAACAACTCATTCGATTTTTACAATCTATTCATCATTGGAAAAGTATGTTACAACTTTAGAAACGATATGCAGAATGTGACCCCAATTGACCTTTACTTCCTGTTCAAACCGGAAGATGAAATTTAAAATTTGAAAAAATCAGAACTCCTGATCACACATTGGATTTTTATCATCTATACATCATCAGAAAGGGCTCCAAAGATTTAAAAAAAGCTACACACTGTGACTTCATTTGACCTTGACTTCCCATTCAAACCGGAAGATGAAATTTAATACTTGAAAAATCATAACTTGTTGAAACCAAATCATTCACTCATAATTTGATGACATTACTCTCGAACACCTTGTTTTTGTGATGTCACAAAAACTGCATCTCTAGTTATTAAACTTTGATTTACTGTATTTCAACACTTGTGACGTCACAACTGTTTCGGTCCTCGCCCGGTGGTTTGATTAACCATCCCCAAATAGTGTGGTCGGATCGTGAATTATTTATCCACGACGGCATCCACCTTTCTAACACAGCTTGATGGAGGTTTTCAAACGTTGCCCGTGTCTTGATCTATCATATGCCCAAAAATGGATACCATAGCTTGATTATTCAGAGACATACAGGCATTGGCATATGGTAACTTGTTGAACTTAAATGGCTTGTAATTTGACACCTGATGACGTCACCATGACGTCACAACTTACTCAGCATCTGCTAGATATGTTCTAACTTCACATGAAGTTTAAAGGTGATCCAAGGTTCGCAAGTATGCATTTGCTTGCGGCCAAAGCTCAGGGAGAAGAATAAGCAAAACAAAGAGGAAAAAACGAACAATAGCAAAGAGTTGTTCTGACGTAAGGCCCGAACACCTAAAAAAAAAAACCAGAACAAAAACAAAGAGTTGTTCAGGCTGAATGCCCGAACATTTAAAATCCAGGAAAGTTTACCACAAAAATATACTACCCGCTAGATGTATATATAAAACTGGTTTATATACCTTTGGTAATACTCCAAAAAACAATGAGCATACAAACTTACTTGGTAAAGAGCACTGGAGAGCTGTTGATATTAGGCCTATAAAACTGTTTTAGAAAAGACATCTTTTTAAGTAATATTGTTTTGGAGAAAGAGGTAATTTTTCACCCAAAAATTTGAATCTGAGAAGGGCTTCAGGCATGAAGCCTTTCTCAAGCATCTGAAAGCACACAATTCTATGCAAGGGTATTTATTCTTTCACTATTTTCTTGCAACTTCGATGACCAATTGAGCAAATTTTTCACATTTTTGTTATTTTCTGCATATGTTGGGATACACCAAGTGAGGACACTGGTCTTTGACAATTACCAAAAGTATACCCTGCCCTTAAAGAACAAGGCCCAATATTATAGAGCTGCTTAAGCTCAACAAGTAAGCACATGCTTACCAAATTAAAATCCACCAGCCAAACCATTTGTGTCACATTATATCAACGGAAACTTATCTTTAGGGAACGGAAGCATATCTTGGGGGGGGGGGGGGGTTGTGATCGCATTCCAACTACTTTTGGCATTGCAATTACTATATAAATACTAGTTATGTACTAGACCCAGTAACTGGGGCGCTGTACTCCTTTTTTGAAAAATTATGACATCTTCGGTTCAGTCGTCGACCGAAGATGTCAAATTTAAAAAAGAAGGAGTACAGTGCCCCACATGGTCTTCTAGTGGTACATGTTCTTTGTGCACCACATTTATCAGTCGCCTTTGGATTTGTTATATGCCTTTTGGACTTTTTGTTGTTGTTTTACCATTATTTTGGTTTGTTTCTTTGTGTTTTTGGGGGGTCGATCTTTGGATGTCGAAGGAACATAGATTGGACCATAAGCATTGGACTGACGCGTGTATTATGTCGGTTGTTTATACTCGCCTACTTGCCTTTTGAGTTGGATGGATATGTAGACTAGATCCTCATGCCTCGCCATAGTAATAACATTTATATAAACAGAGCACCAGTCTACTTGCAACAGAGCCAGCAATATCCCATAAATTTGACACTTGCAACGGCTGGTAAAGCGTTTACGCTGACCTTTGACCGCTTTTGTTTTTTTTTATCATTTCTCGTTAATCACGTGACATTAATGTAAAAAAAACAAAAATCAAAAACATCTACAAATAATTGTCTATAATTTTACCTCACTAAATTACATAAACAGTCAACTGGTGTGCCCCTTTAAAGGCACTGAACACATTTGGAAATTGTCAAAGACCAGTGTTCTCACTTGGGTATCCCAACATATGCATAAAATAACACGCCTGTGAAAATTTGGGCTCAATTGGTCATCGAAGTTGCAAGAAAATGATGAAAGAAAAAAAAAACCTTGTTGTACAAATTTGTGTGCTTTCAGATATAGGAATATAAACTTCTTGCAAGAAGTTTTTATTATTTTAGTGAGAAATTACCTCTTTCTCAAAAACTACGTTCAGAGGGAGTCGTTTCCTACAATGTTTTAAACTATCAACAGCTCTCCGTTGCTTGTTATCAAGTAAGTTTTTATTCTAGTATTTGTTTTGAGTCATTACCAAACGTGTACGTTACCTTATATCCATATTTTTAGCTCCATGAAATTGGGCCCAGGCACTATAAAAAGTGTATCCACATCCTGGACACAGCTGGAACAGAGGATTTTCTGCAAAGGGACTAAACCCTGTATTTCTTCCCAATTAATGTGTACGTGCATTACAGTCAGTCAGATTCAAGATAATGGAAAAGCATTTACGCACTTAATAACAATAACATCAATCAAACAACATGTGCGGTCTAGCCCAGGTTGGACTCCGGTAAATTTTCCGCTGCAAGCCACCAATTTATCCCCCTTAATTATTTAGGTCAAATTACACTGAATTATATTCTTACCTGTCGAGAAGGGTTTCCCAAATATATACAGCCAGAAAACAGGCAGAATTGAACAATTCTAAATGCCTAAAAAGATGTCTGAAAATCGCAAGTCCAAGTGAGATGAAAATAAACGCCATTTTGCTTCGTTGTCCAAATGTACGTTTGTTTGTTTAAGTTGTGCCATACTCCAATCAGTCGGTCATTGTTCATGCGCATTGGAAAATTCGCTAGGACTTTTCGATTTTGGAAATTGGTAAACGAAGATGAGGTTTAGGGAGGGAACTTGGAACGACCAACAAAGCACACGTGTGTTGATGGCCGCTATGTCCGTAAATCATATAAATATTGTTAATTGTTAACAAAACAACAACAACCCAAAGTATAACCATCACAATAATAGTAAGCGAATCATTTTGACAAACTTTAAGGGTAAAGAACATGGATAAAAATAAAGACTTATAAATCCATACAACAAAACAATCAAAATGAAACAATCAATAATTTTGTTTTTAAAGTAAACAAAATGATAAATAAACGGATGGAACAAATAAATACATAAACAAAATAAATAAATAAAAGAGTTGATAAATATAAGTCAATATATTTATAAATGAAGTAAACAAAACATAATTAATAATAAAATACAAACAAGTGAATGAATGAAATGAACGGAAATGGGAACTGTATTAAAAATAAATGGATGGTTGATGCTGCAGGAGATGAACAAGTTTAAAGAAGCTAATAAGCATCGAAGTTAAAATAATAAGCAGATAATTTGTAACAAAAAACATCCAAAGTGTCCAGAATAAGTGAGTCTTTTATATGTGAAGGCAAGTTGCTCCATAACCGAGGAAATGAATGAATTGGTGTGTACTTGAGAGCTAGAGTTCTGGCATAGTGGTGGTGAAATGTGGTCAAGTCTAAATGGCGGGTGTTGATTTTTGTGTGACATTTGATGGCATCGCAGTCAACAAGTCCAAACAAAGATTTGATGGTGAAAATGATGATGTGATGTTGTCTCCTGTTAGCAAGGCTTATCTAGTTGAGTGTTCTTAAACACTCCATATAAGCCATGTCTCTTCGCTATTGCTTCAAGCAATAAATTGGTGGCATGAAGCGGAGATGTTTCCATTTTTAATCCTATAGTTCTTGAGACAATACAATTCTCAACTCACCATCGCACTTTTGTCAGTTGTTATCTCTCAGAACTGCGGTGAAAACCCAAATTTCTTGGAGGAAGGCATTTGTTGGAGTCTTCTATTTTTCATACAAGTAATAATTATAATGGCACCGGGTGGTGGCGCCGCGCGCGGCGACGTCACGCGACACCGGCTTTCTTATTTGCATAAAAGCCCCGACCGGAACCCTTCTCTTTGGCTAAATTATTAATGTGTAACCATTGGTAAATGGACTATGAGACTATTTATTTTGAAAGGGATAATTAAATATATCAACACACGAAATGCAAGATGTGCGCTCGTTTAATTATTAAATCAATGTCACCCCGGAGACGAACGTTGCTTCTAGACCGAAAACACATTTTAGTTAATTACTCATTAAGTTTTTAGCAAAAATAGTTGAAACCCTTTAAGTTCTATCCTCAGACAGGCCCGATAGACATAGTCTATGACCCTATAGACAGTGTGACTCATGGGCTCGGAATCTCCAGTTAGAAAACACTTTCTACAGTGCACAAAAAAATACTGCGGTTTTACAGTGAAAACACATAACAATAATTGTTGGTAATTTTTGTTCTTCTTCAAACTGTCTCTACAACATCTGGAAAGGTTATTAGCTTTGAAAAAAAAGTATGAAATCAACATTACAAAGGAGTTATACACGTTTCCCGACGGTCTACTGGCTGCAGTACTGAATGGCATTCGTGTAAATCTGACAGGGGTGGGGCATCGCAGGGAGGTATTGTACACTTTTGGTAACAGCTCAAAATCAGTGTCCACATTTTGTGTGATTCAACATATGCATGAACAAACAAACCTGTGAAAGTTTGAGCTCATTTGGTCATCGAGGTCACGAGAAAAAAAGTGAAAAGAGACCTTATGTGTTTTCTGTTTTTTCAAACATCGAATTTTTATCGCGCGTGAAGAAAACTATTGTTTTACTCATTTCTCAGAAACGATAGCATTTTAGGCAGAAATATTTTAAGGAACCCTTTCTATACTTACTTTAAATCATGTAAGTTATGTGTGAATCTGTGAACATTTGTGTTTTTTTGATCTTACCAATATTGTACAGGGCCTTTAAGAACTATGGCTTGGCCCGATATCCCTTGAAGAGTGGAAGACTCGAAGTATGACGGTCTGGTATTCGTATTGAGAACTTAAAAAAAGGTGTGAACACGTTTTTGAAAGGGTAAAGTTTTTTTAGCGCAATAAAACCAACCAGTACCCACCCACCAGAAGTGTAACTGGATTTCCGTTTGTTTTTTGGGGGTGTTTTTCTTCGAAAGAGATGACGTAGGCAACAGGACTGTGGTACTGCAAGAAAAAAACTTTAAGAAAAACAAATATGTTAAGAAAGTATGAGACTGGGAGGGTTCCGAGGGGGCCTCACCTCTAACCCCCCCCCCCGATCCGAGGCGCGCGAATCTCCATGCACGCCCGACATCTTTGCGTTTGTCTCCTACCCCTGGGGGATGCCCGTGCCCGCCCAGGCACAGTACCCGTACGTGCCGAAAGGACCCGAGTACCGGGTCAGCTACACGCCGGTGTCACAGGGAATTCTGTCCCCCCGCACAGCGGTCCGGGGGGACAGAATCCCCAGGGAAATGTGTCCCCCCGGCCAGGGTTTTCTGTCCGCCAGGGGAATTTGTCCCCCCTCTCACATTTGTTCCCTTGTTTGCCTCTGTGCGACACTTGAAATCTTTTTAACTATATAAAATCAAGCATGAGAATGGGCGATGATGACAAAACTGGAAATCCATCGTACGAAAAATAAATCGGAAAATTCCAACGCTAAAAATGCATATCCGGATTCTGGGCAATGTCCGTAAATTGGGCAAAGTGACCCGGGCGTCAGCGCCGCACTCAGTGAATTGTTGTCAGTAGACTTTTCTTTTCAAAGTCTCCACACACAAAAATGTTCCTTTGCTTAAAATTATTGAATAAAATAAGTAACAATAAGATAATACTTCTATTATAAACCAGCAAAGCCAGGTGAATAAAGCAAGTTTATTGATTTAGTTCCGTCGGTGGACGCTCGTGCCTGGGGGACATATTCTCCGTTGGAGGACACAATCTCCGTTGAGCACGGCGGACAGAATAACCTAACGAGAGACAGTTTATCCTAGGAGATACTGTCTCGGGGGACGTTGTACCCTAGACAAGCCAGGTAAAGTTGTCCGGGGGGACAGATTCACCGGGGGACAGAATCTCCGTCCACACCGGCGGTGTGGCAGGAGATTCTGTCCCCCTATACGGCAAACTGTGCACAAACTTCTTTTGATAGCGCCCTCTTTCGAATCATCCTCCTCCAGCCCATGTTAATTTCCCGTATGGGGACAGAATCTCCGGGGGGACAGATTTCCCTGGGACAACTCCATCCATCGAGTTGTCTGATCAAAAGTCGACTTGTCTTACGGTCGAACATACAAGCCGTCGAGTTGTCTGACCAGTCGAGTTGTCTGACCCGTCGATTTGTCTGATTGGCGAGTTGTCCGACGGACGAGTTGTCTGACATTCTGATAAAAACGAATACAAAAGTCTAGTTTTCTTTGCTGATATGGGCTTTTCTATTTGTACCCCCCCCCACAAATTGTTAAATAAACGACATAAAAACATCCCTCGGAAATCTGCTATATTTTGCTGACGTGCCGGGCTTTTGAGTTCTCAAAGTTTTTGTTTTTTAAGAGGACTGAGAATAATGTGTTGCAATGAGGCCCTTCGATTAAATTTATTAAAAACTTGTTTGTCTTTTTCGTTGCTTCTGTTTGGTATAACTAGATACATTTTGTTTCCAAAATCCTAATTGACAGTACATCATCCAAAGGTTCTTTGTTCCCCCCCCAAAAAGTTTAACACCCGCACGATCCAATGACCAACCAGGTGCCATTTTTTCTTACAAAGTACAATTTGCATAACTTTGTATTTTTTTCTCTCCAAAAATAGATCTATATTTCATAGTCTCTTTGGTGTAACATTTAGTTTGCAGTCTTTTTAAATTTTCCTCCCACAACTCATTCACTTGGCTTTGAACTAAACACTCAAAAACTCTATGAAAGTACAAATATGCCTCTTGTTTTTGTAAGTTTTCATTCAGAGTGGACCTCCCAAACTGTGTTGATAATTTCCCAATTTCTTAAAACACCATTTAAGACAACAAAATAATAGACCCTAACTGAATTGTGGTGCAGAATAAAGAATGTGGAAAAACAAATAATAACTATGAAGAATATTAAAACACAAATATTTATTTCAGGACACATGCCAAGTGATAAATAAAACTCAAACAAAGTCCAAAGGTTTTGGTGTATTAGTTTATACTTCTGTTAATATAAGAAAACATAAAATGTGTACATAATAATATTACAATTAGGCCCTACCATAATTATAATGAAAACTTAGCAGAAATCTTAACCAATATCTATGCCTAAACCAACACAACTTTTCACAGATTGTTTCGCTATTGTATCACATGTATTATTCTTCGAAAGACATGGAATATAAGTTTGGGAGAAGAGTTGCTTTCTTTTGCTCAAAGCTTTTTTATTGTGTCCCCCCCCCCAATTCTGATCAAGAGGAGGTTACCATGAGGTTAAACGTCCCCTTTCAAAATGACTGCTTCATCATCAGCTCTGCCTCAGGTCCTGTCAGGAACTTTGAATTAAAATGAAATGTTGTTACGTTATTAACATTCAAATTGTTTCAAACAGAGCCCCAGCCCGAGCTGTATCAAAAAGGACCATTTTTTCCACTTCAAAATTGGTTTCCAACGGTGGATATCTAGCCCTTGGTTTCAAATAATATAAATAATATAAACAATCAATTATTGACAGAGAGTTGATTGGTTATAAGGGAAAACACATCATCATTTTTCGGAGTGAATCAATTTCTACTCTTCTTGTTTTAAACAAAAACACCGTTAAAAACAACCTGTAAAAATGTCATCAAATTTTGTGAAAACAAACAAAATATTTCAGGAATTTCGTGCACATTCATACAGGCTAAATTTGATTGCTGCATTCAAAATTAAGTATATAAGTATAACAGATTTGTGGGGTCTTCAAATGGTACTTCCTCAACGTTTTCAGAAGGAGTTATTTCTCTAAGGGATTGGTACAGGTGTAATAAGTGACCTGTCAGATAAATTATGCGTTTGTTTTTGTCGTAGTTACAAAACCCTGTACTTTGTCTTCAACCCGAAAAAAAAACAACTTTGCAAACAATAAATAGTAAAAAAAATTAAAATAAAATAACAAATAATTAAATAAATAAATAAACAAACAAATACCTCTCATCCATGTAAACTTTCATATGGGACCTCGAATACCTTTTATTCATTTATGACCTTCTCATGTAATTAATCATATGGTAACACATGATTCCCTTAATCCATGCAATCTTGACCGTGAAGGTACCACAACCTCAGGGTCAATGGTACCTTGCCCGGTCTTTCACCTCTGTGGACCCGGGTTCAAATCCTGCCTCGGACCAGCGCCACGCAAGTCCCTACTTGATAGTGTAGGTTTAACCCTATTAAGGGTTTTCCTACCACATCAAAAAACTGAGCATTTTTTCATCGTCTTCTCTACACATGTATCTTAAGGCCTACATGTTGCAGTGCCAAGTCTATATGGGAATCCCATAGTTGTATTACTATAAAAGAATAAAAATCCCCTCTCATCCATTAGCTTTCATCTCGTTCAATGAGTACCTCTCATCCATTTCAACCTCATCATGACTTACCTCTCATCATCCTAAGCTTTCATGTGGCACCTTCATAACCATAAGCTTTCCTGCAGTACCTGCCTCTCATTCTGTTGAGCTTTTCTGTGAAATAACGACTAACACTCATCCATGTCGGGTTCCAAGTGGTTCCAGCTATCCTCTCACTACAAGTGCTATACCTCTCACCATGTAAGCATTCAAGTGTATTAAGTACCTTTCATGTACATGTATATATGTTTCACATTGTTCTATACATAACTCTCATCTATTTAATAATTTTCCACTGGTATCATGACAGCCTCTCATCTTTGAAAGCTTTTATATGTTACCATGACAACCTCTTATCCATGTATGCACCCATGAGGTACCATGACTACATCTTCTCCATTTATTTCTCTTGGGGTCCTGTAACAAACCTCTCACACTATGTTCCTTGACTAGTCTATATTTTGCCATTCATTTTACACCACATCCTGTCTTCTAATGTATCAACCATGCATTCTTTCATGAGGTACAATGGATACCTCTCACCAGAGGCTCCACCATGACTAACTCTCTACCACAAAGGTGGTACCGCAGATACTTGCTCACTATGTAAGCTTCCATGTGCTACTATGAGGAGTGTGGTACCAAGAACACCTCTCATTTATGTACGTTTTAGTGTGGAACCATGACTGCTTCTCATGCATGCAAGCCTCACCACATGTACAACTAAATCATAACACCTCTTATGTTCTACTACACCCATCTCTCATTCAGATACACTTTATCTATGACCACCTCTCATTTACATAAGCTTCAGATGGTACAATGACTCACTTCTCATCCAAGTATACCTCATGAGGTGCTATACACCTCCCATGTTATTTTTATTTGGTACCTTCTTTATCCCTCAGCCGTGCACACTTCCATTTGGTATTATGACTATCTCTCATTCCTGTTAACTTTCATATTTGCATCCAAGGCTTTCATGTGGCACTTTAATGACAAATTTGTCAAGTAAGCCTAAATTCTAATAGTGCGAATACCCAATGAGAAAATGTACCACAAGAATTCAGCTAGAAACTAATTGAGCGTGAACTAATTGGGGAGCACTATTGTTTATTTGACGTATAGTAGTCTACAGTTGTGGTAATCAGTGGGGAAAAGTAAATGATCTTAAACCTAGAAATTTTACCATTTTTAAATTTTGAGGTACTACCAAATGTAATCTGAAATAAAACTTTCATCAAGATAATTTCCAAAAACTTGGTACCTTTTTTCCCTTTTTAAAAGCTAAATCATAAGAACATACGAATGTGCACAAACTAATTGACAAAACATAAATTCCTATTTACTCTACATGTATTCCCAAAAGTGCCAACAAAATTTGATAAAATTTCCAGTTTGATGATTGGAATGATTGTACTTCACCGAAAAACAAAAAGCTTCATTAAAACTTGCAATATAAATACTGTGGCAGAGATAACACTAAGCTTTAAAAAATAACAAGCTTTGTCTGTACTGCTATTAAAAAAAATTGAGCTGTTCTGATTTTCCACTGGTGTTGCAGTAATGTTTCAATGCCTCTTTAATCCCAAGTAATTCGAGAAAACAAATTAAAACGATCATCACAATAATCTCATAATGTTGCATGCCCATCACCAGCGGTTAATCTGTTGAATTAGTATGTATTAAATAATTATTATTTGTTGTTTGTTTTTATAATAGCAGATTATTTCTCAGTAAGCTATTATTTGGACAACAAACCCTAGACATACTATAATATTGCACAAACTATACAGAAAATAGAGGTATTTGACGTTTGTTTATTTTAAATACCTTTTGATCTTTTGTACACATTAAGACAATCAAGTTTTTAAAAGGGCAAAGGCCTGATTTATCAGCACCAATATTCTTTGAGTAGATAATTAACAGAGTGAACTATAGTCTTTTATCATATGCTGCCACCATCGCTGTCTAGCTCCACATGTGCATTAGCATCTGTGGCTCACTGAATCCCATCATACAAAAAGGGGACCTGTCTATTTTCCCCTCAAGCCTCGGTTTGATTCAATGTATTTGAATGGGAGAGAAAACAAACATAACAAAATTGAAAATGTTTGCATTAGGTTAAAGGGAACGTATACGTTTGGTAATTGGAACCCACTGTTTGTTTCAATCCTATATAGTTGTAGATATATACCATAAAACTAACCTGTGAAAATATCATTTCAAAAGGTGGTAGCGTTTTTGAGATATTGCCGAAAATATGCAGCGGTTATGTCCACACAGGAAGAATAATCTGCAATTGAAATACACAATCTGAGAAACGTTTCAGACAGAAATGCAATTGTCAGATTCAATTTGTTTTGACAAAAACTGATATCTTTTTCCATAACCACATTACTTCAAAGTGAAATGTTTCTCAAAATGTATTTTACTATCATAAGCTCCTGTACTTATTACCAAGTAAGTTTGTACTGCTATCAATTTTATGAGTAATTACCAAACGTACACAGACCCTTTAAACACCATAAGTTGACACAACTCAGGACATGACATTGAGGCTGTTTCCAAACAAAGGGCTACGGCTGTGGCTGGATCACCACATTAACATGAAGCATAGGCTGTCCTTAGCAACAGCCGCAGCTGTAGCCGCCCAATGGGGCATGGCTTGATTTTGAATGGGATAAATACAAAATGGCCGCTCCACAATGAAAGTTTGTCATACAAATCACACAGTCGATAGTATAAACCTAAATTACAAACAGTTCATGCACAATGAGTTATGTGATTGGTTATATTGACAAATTAAAAGGCTACATGTATAACGATTAAAATAAATCAAAAATTGAAGAATTTTTTCCTCAGTTATAGACTGTGCAAGTCTCGTGGGTATTCTTCCTTGGTTATAGACCAAGCAAGTCTCGTGGGTATTTGAACATTGGGACCCCTTAAAGTGTGCGAGTTTGTTTTCTTCATGCGTTAAAGCAATGTACGTGGGACCAAAGTGGTCCCAAAAATGTTTGAAAACGCGCGAAACTTGCACGGTCTAATAGTGTTATGGAAAAGAGCAAACACAAAAATAATACCAGACCTATCACTGTTAATCACTGGAGCCCAATAAACCAACACATGGCCCCTCTGACATTATTTTTGTAGTCTGGTCATCTTTATTTTCTTAAAATATTACATTAAAGGATTGAAATTTGTTACAATAATTTCTTGATTAAACCAGTTCCTGTGCTATATATTATGTGCAGTTGAATATAAAAACAATAGAAAGAGAAATTGGATTTCAATGGCCTTGTTAATAATAGACACAACGGCAGAATATGGCTCAAAGGCAAAATAGAAGCAATGGAAAAATGTGTTTGTTATGGACAATATTTACAAGAATATTTTCTATTACAAGTAATGTTTTCTATTACAGTCAATATTTGGATATTTCAAGTGAAGTTTACAGTTACACATTTATGTTCCAACATCCCTATGTTCCGACATCCCGATGTTTCGACACCCCTATGTTCCGACACCCCTACAAATGTATGTTCCTAATCCTAACCCTCACCCTAACCCTAGGGTGTAGATCATGGGGGGGGGGGGTATCGGAATATAGAGATGGTGGAACATAGATGTGTCCCAACATAGAGCAGTCACCAAGTTCACAACATGTTATGTTTTCACCACTGTACGGGCCAATCTACGTATGATAATGAACAAACTTCATCATAATCTATACATTAGAAACTTCCATTTTAATGACCTCTTTGATACTTAAGATCTCAAACATTATGATCACAGTTTATGTTGATTTATTTCTGCTCATTCCATTAAATTTATATTACTGGGTGTCCTGCTTTTAAGAGAGGTGACAGCAAGCCAGCGGATGCTGGCGAAAGTGTTGCACTGGTATTCTTATACTCTCTTTGAATCAAGATAGCGTACATCTTTGTTGAGGTTCACAAATCTACTTTAACTGGTTGACTTTCCTTGAGCACATAAGGCAAAGCATCGTTAATGATGCTGTTGCTTCTGGCCTGTCTAATCTCCTTAATTGACATTCATCAGTTAAAGAAGAAAAACCAAAAACAAAAAATACAAGCTCAGTGTTTTGATATACAAAATACTTTTTATAAATTGTACAAATGCATTTTAAATTTGTTATTTTTTTAAATATTTATTATGATTGAAAGTTCTGAAAAGTTACTCATCAAAAATTCAGAAGTTTTTTTTCTTCTTCACAACTAGGCCTTACCGTTATTTAACAATCATTTAAAAAAAATCTTGGGGAGATTGCTGGCAATAATCTTAGATTGGAACTGCTCAAAGGACATGAATCACCGGTGAACCAATGCTGCACAGTATATTGAATCCAAAAATACCCTCACATGATCTGATTGGAAATGACAATGCGACTAACTCTCCAAGGAAATTATACTTGATTGCCACAAAGGCTATACTTTAGAATTAACTGCCGTGGGTCGAGACTTCTTCTGAGACTGTTTTTCATAAATTGGACCGGACAGTACTACATAATGCAATGATACGAAACATGACCGTGCACATACAGATATTTCAAAAGGTTTTTGTTATTTTGGGGGAGTTGCATAACAGATGCATCAAGGTTAATCCAATCAATGTGACTCAGTGATGGAAACGAGAGGGTTGCTATGCAATTAATTTCACTACTATCAACAAGAATAAATGAGGAGCCATCCCCCCCCTGCCCCGACATTTTCATTAAGCATAAGTTTACGTTCATGACGATTAAACTGTCGAAAAAAAACTGTGTACAAAAATGCCAGAGGGTGTCACCTGGAACAAACTGTTGAATAAACCCTGAGCAGCCAACATTTGCATCTTGCAATCAGGGAGATTTTGTACAACAATCAGGGAGATATTTAAAATTACACTCAACCTAATAGGGAAAAAGATTCCATAATCAGGGAGATTGTCAAATTTGTTCATCAGAACATGGACAGAGTGGTTTATCTTTCAGGGAACTTTCTGCAGAATGAGGGAGTTAGCAGCTCTGTAAAATCCATCTGTTTAATATTTTCTTTCAATTTGAAAAATATAAAGGAATCATAAAGGAATCAGCCGCTCCATCAATCGGTATCTGTAATTGACTGGCTAGATTTGTAAGAAGAAATTTAAAAACCAAGGCAAGCACTTAACTTAAAAATGTTTCTTTTCACTAAGAAGTCTGATAGAACGAGCGGTAGCAATTGTCCTGTGGGGGGGGGGGGGTGGAGGTGGCAGGTCAGATGCACTTGAGGCTTGACTCCATTTACACGACAGAATAAGCAATAATGCCATGAGCTACAGTGATTGATACTTAATTTTAACATGAACTAATTAGACTCAAGCTATTGGATGACAGAATATCGGAGTTCTCCCGTCCCCATCGTGAAGCATGACGAGACACAAAATGTCTGACGCCCTGCATGGATGTTCGGAGATGAATAACCTTGACGCCCAATTTATTTGTCTGAGTCATGATGAGGAGATATCAACCATCTTTGTATGGAGGGGATAAATTTTAGCAGCTCCCGTAGTCTTTTTTTACAGGCGCTCAATTGAATAAATTGGATACAAAATCAATAGTTTGTTGGAGTAGCTGAGCTACAATGACAAAATTAAACAAACCAAACCAACACGGTAATGAATTTGTGGTTCGATAGTTAATACATTAGCGCAATTGATTCAACTTCAAAGCGGAAAAACGGTATTGGAATTAGTCTTTCGTCTTTCATCCATAATGCACGAGCTATACATTGGCCATTCTGTTTATGTGTACTGTGCATATGAGTGATGTAGAATTATCTAGTCTTTTTTAAATTTTTACTTCTGACAACTGCTGGAAAATAACCTATTTAAAACCCTGCGGGGCACTAACATTTTTAGTTACACACTATGGCATATGTGTGTGGAAGAACCTCCACACATTTTAATTAGGGTAATTAGCCTCCAATAAGTTTCATTTCCCCCCCCCCCCATATCTGATATACCAAGGGCAGAGCAAATCAAAGGGTGAACCTAAATGATTATGGTTACACTATAGTCCCACTATAGTCCCATGACACCCAGCACATCGACAAAGGCACAATCTCAATGCATGTGGTATTAGCACGTACCAAACCTTCCCTAGTGAAATCATGAACTCTCCAATCCTAACATGTTGTCGGCTCAGTGCTATAAGGTCATTAATTGTAATTTCATATTCATAATGATCAAAAGGTCATTAAATGAAAAATGTGTATATAAATTTGAAAAAATTAATCAAAAGCAACAAATAAATGTTTTACTTAGAAAATGAATATTTCTTTTTGCCAAACAAATACTTAGAAGACCACTCTCGATCAATAAACCCCATTCACCAGGAGCTCCAAAATACGCAAAAGCAATTATTTTGAATCTCATACAAATTGCACTAATAAGCAGACGATGTTATCCAACCAAAAGGCAATGGAGGCCTATCTCGCTGGAGGTGACGTGGGACCATGTGGAAGGTAGACAAATTACGAATGTTAATTTTTGTGTGGAGGGTTTATCCATACAGAAATGCCACAGGAGGGTTGAAATTAAACTAAACATACATTAACATGAATGTGATTTTGTGAACTTGCTATCAACAGAGACTCTGACATTATAATATGATCGAACTTCAATATAAATTTGAAAATAATAATTATGATTTGCCACACCTTTAAACAAATTCCACTGAGAAATTTTACAAAAAAATATGATAACATTTTTGGGGTAAACACCACTCCCCCCCCAATAAAATAAAGAAACCTGAAACCAAAACACAATTAATAAATGAATACAAAACTGGCTTTCCTAACAGAAAACCTTTGCCTTGAGAAAATAATCATCATATGTAGAGATAAGAAAATGATATTTCACTGAGAGCAATAATGTAGCAGATCGTTCAAAAACATCACTGAATGTAAATGAATATCACAAAATGAAATAATGGCTGGATTTCAGGCGGTAGCGTCCCAAACTCTCCCCAATATCAAATAATCCTGTCGTATACGATTCACAAACGAAGATATCATCTCACATATTTTGCTTTCCTAATACCCCCTACTCCCAAGGCGTCCGACAATATCAGGTTTGTTTTTAATAAGCGGGGGTAATAGAGGCGATCCGCGCATTAGAAGTGATATAAATATTGCAGTGATTTCTTTGGATATCGATAGGCAACAGTGATGGAATTAAATTATTGATAGGTTGTACGGTCTCGAGGGGAAGAAAAAAAAATGAAAACAATAAATAAAACAAAGTTAAAGGAAGAATGTGTAAGCTTTGGCCCGCGGCCTGGAAATACTAGTATTAATGGGAAACTGAAACGATTTTTAATCTAAAATCTTACTCAGTATAATATACTAGTATCAGTTATTTGGAGAATTGTTCCTGCCTACATGAAATTCTGAAATTCCATCCTCTTTATGACCATTTTAGAAACAGAACAGTTTTGAACATCCAAGAAAAGAGAGACAAAAAGCACAAGAAATATTTGAAGTTTCCTATCCTACACTTGAAAGTAAGAGCATTTGGCTGAATGTGAACTTAACAAAATTATTCCTAGTTGAAGACTTACTTTGTGTCTAGTGATTAGGTACAGCAACAAAAATATTTGGAAAATTGTTGCTACTGGTATCCTTACTCTCTTTGAATCAAGATAAGGTACATAGCATTTAGAAATGTTGGGAACATAGCTCCTTGTTGGGCGCTTTACTCTCTTTAAAGGGTAATGTTGAGAAACTGTTTATGTTATGCTTGCTCTCTTTGAATCAAGGTAACGTACAGCATTGGTAAAGTTGGCAAAACTGTTTAACTGGCTGAGCATACTTTTTTTTTTACCAATAAGGTACAGCATTGTCAGTGATGTCATTGCTTCCTCTATATTCACCCCCCCTTAAATTGACATTCATCGGTTGAAAGAAGAAAAAACAACAATAAAAAATACAACCTTATTGTTTTGCGATGCAAAATATCTGCAAACTGCAGCGTCCTACTGTAGTCACGATAAAACAAGCAACGGCAAATATTAGCTTGCAAGAGAATTTTGTATCTTGTTTTTAACATATATTCATTTATTCTTTTTGTGAGCATTCCATCACAGAGCTATTTATCTGATTGATTGGTATTCCCAAGTACTTGTTGGACAACCCTGTGCGCCTTTTTGCTAGTAATAGAGTCTGCAAAGGGCAAATAGAAAGTACAAAATGGTCTGATCACCTTTTCGTAATGTGAGAATCGCAATTTATAATTGCGACTACATGCAGGGGAAATTTTAAAATGTAGTTGCAGTTTGATGAAGGTATAATGTTCAGTTTGTTCCTGGCCAGCTTGGAAAATGTAAAAACCATCGTAATTCAAGCGTACAATCAGCACTTTCATCATTTAACTAAATATGACATACACCAAGTAGACTCCTGAAAGTTTGTAATCAAGAGTACCAACGTACTCCTCCCCCACGCCGAAAAAGAAAGGTCAAACTGTTTTAGCTGCCTTTACGTATCTTTACAGCATGCAGACTTACAACTCACTACGGATGTTGCTCAAAAATGTTGTCGAGTAAAGTTCACAACAAACTATTCACAGAATACATAAGATAGTATTGTACAGTCAAAAATATAAAATTACATGTAGAAAAAAAAATAAAGTAGATGAACATAAACAAACAAAACACCAAAGAAGGTTTGCAGTATCTTGCTGACTTATTTTCACCATGCAATCAACAGAAACCTTGGGGTAGATAACAGTAGTTATCAGATTTATTATACTTACTGCTTGGCAGTTGAGATATTACAAACAACACAAATGATAAGCTGACATTTCAGAAAGAAAGGGTAAACCTTAGTGAATGGTTGTTCCCAAGGGTAAAATTTAGATGATTGTTTTCTTTGCACATCCATTTTTAGTGTTTGATCACATCACTGGCTGTTTCTTTGGCTCTGACTCCTACTGGCTTGTGGTGAATTATGCAACAGTGAGCAAAGGTGATTACTAACTCTCATAGTTCGCAATCTGGAGAACTTTCAACTTGAAACAAAACCACTTGTCTATGACTAGTTCACCTGAGCATGGTTGCAGCTGTTCTTCGCCAGTATAATGGAAAGTGAAATATAAATTAGACAGCAAGACGCAATTTCATAGAGCTGCTTAGGCAGAAAGTATTGCTTAACAGTTTTCTGCTAAGCAAAAATAAGCAGGAAACCTGTTACATACGATACCTGTGATAGAGCACTTTGGCTGGTTACTTTATTCTGGTAAGCAAAATTGTTTTGTGCTTAGCAGCTCTATGTTGGGCCAAATTTCATAGAGAAGTTAAGCAGCAAATCTTTTTATTTATTTATTAAGCAAACATTAGCGGTCAACCAGTCACAAGCTATGTGAATTAACATGGTCTTTGGATAATCGGGGAGATCGTCAAATTTGTTCATCAGAACATGGAAAGATTGGTTTATTTTCAGGGAACTTTCTGCAGAATCAGGGAGAGTTGGCAGCTCTGGCATTGTAGAGCTCCACTGTAAACTAGAGGTGTCTCAATATGCAGTTGTCTTTCAATTTGTTTCCAATTAATTTTGGAGTTTAAATTAATCAGGTTTAGTCGTGCATCCTAGTTGGGATATTTTTGGTGAGTCCATTTCACTTTTCCCTACTAAACTATTAAGATATTAAGGAAAATAAGCAATGACTTCTTCCTTGTGGTTATATTTTATAGACAACAAAAGATTTGAATATGTGCCAGAATCACGTTTTTAACCCAACAGAACATTTCCGCTCAAACAACTTTGGTACTCCCTCAAACCACTGGGTACACTCTGCCCCTACCTTAGGGGGACAACTTTGGTGGGTCATGTACATAAATACTCAATACATATGTGTGCTCGATCAGAGAGTTTTAACACATGCTCTAATTAACTCCTGCCCAATACAAACTAAACGCATGTGCGAGATAATCTACCTCGTGATGAATGATTTATGAAATGCTTTGTCGATATTTACTGACTGATAGGCACTTTCCTTTGAGTAATAAAATATTTATAGTCATTACGGATACAGACTCGCTACTTTATATTCCCAGGCACAAGACATTAATAAATATTTCCTTCTCTCACTCTGCCCTCCCAGCAAACACAGAGCTGTTTGGAGAGCCGCATCCCACCCCCTTGGGTGGCTGATATTTTAATGAGGCAAAAAGAAGAAAAAAAAGAGCCAGCCATGAGGGCAAAGAGAAAGTCTCGTCGGTCTTAAACTATCATCTCCATGAGCAGTAAATCAAGGACTCATTATCTGTGACAGGGGCGACAAATATCTTAGGGGTAGTTTAGTAGTATTTAAAACAGCCAAATTTCAGGATCAAGATACTAAGGAAAACTTGGGGGGGGGGGGTTCAAGATGGATTGTTAGGCTATTCAATAATTCCAGTACATTTAAACAGCGAACAGAGATTATTAAAAATGGTACAGCTTTCAAAAAGTCTATTTTTGCATGTCCCTATTTCAAGTGAAACAGGAACATGCATTCTCCGCTCCTTCTTGACCAGAAGAGCAAAGAGAAGAGTATGGAAATTGCATGAGGAGGGCTTCATCCAACAAGGGACGACCACAGCCTGATGATGGTGATTTCAAGTGCTACAGTTTCTTCACGAACCCTTTTATGTCTTAAAAGCGCCACTGTCAAATATTTGCCATTACCCTTTAATCTTCTCCACATCTTTTGTGGATTCTTCATCAGTTACTAAGTGCTTTACAAAAGCCTCTACCGGGAGAGTAAACTGACTAACGCGTACCAGAGTCACAGCGTTCCACTAACGAGTGCAGACATCTTCCCTCCCTTGCCGGCGCAGCATACCCACAGGCCATCCGAGTATTTTGATCCCATCAGCTACACAGTTGATGCAGTTTCCTTGCAATCAATTCCAGAGTTCCCCAAGATTCTGTGAGGTGTGAAACTTGCTGAGATGATCAATCCCCTTTTTTTCCCCCGATGTGACTTTGGGAATAATAAAGTTTGATTAAAATGACCACAGGTGTTTATTATTGAGGTGTTGATGACTGATGGCGCCAAAATACCCGACCGTATCAGAAATTGTGATTTCAGAATTGTTGTGCTGATAGTCCACAGGATATGACTTTGACGATACAAAAACGCTATCCTTGCGTGACGTTGGAATTAAGGTTCGAAGAGCCAATGGGTGAAAACCTACACAGCCATACCACGTTTAAAGATTTGGATTAAAATGAGTTGCTCTCAAAAATGTGGTTGGATAATTGAAAATATATCTTCAGTTTATGGACATCAAATAGTGCAACTTTCAGTGAAGAGGTAGAAACATCTTATACCATAACATTATTGACAACACACTTTAAAACAAGAGAAATAAACAATCATTCCATCAGTTGCTGATTTCAACACAGCCTTTGATGAATTCTGTTGAGTTAATAAGTTATACATGTTTAGTGAAAAATAAGAAGACGAGTTGGATCGTTATTTCAACAAATATTTCAAGGTTTGCTTTCGGCTCTGAAGTACAAACTAAAACTTAATACAGTCATCAGAAAACATTTGGGGATTAAACTGTTTCTATATGTTATATACATGTATACATGAAAGAGTAACAATGTACAGTGTCTGTAACAGATAAATGAGGCATTAACAACAACTGAACAGATCATTGCAAACAAGTTGTCCATTATATCAATTTTGCTGCATAAATAAATAAAATGAGATATATATTCAAGCACACGTGTACATAGTATAATGAACATGTATTTACCAGTGTTGCTTGGTCAGAGCCGTATTTTTTACCGCTTGAGGGCGTATGTGAACTGTATTCACAAGATGCAAGTAAACGAAGTAAACAAACTACTTTTTAACGTTATTATTAATTGTTATGTATTTTGTCATTGATGGAAGTAAACAACATACAGGCAGTTACAATAAGATAAAACTGAAAATGTGATCATAAAATTCGCTGTTGAAAGCGCCCTCATGCGGTCAAAATATGGTCAATTAACTTTTGTTATGGTGCCATTATCACGTCTTTCTCCCTTTCATGCACACCTGAGCCCAATTTCATAAGACTTTTAAGCAGAAGATACTGCTCAGCCAAGAAAACTCTTGCTTAGCAGCAACAGGTTACCAGCCAAAATACCATGTCATGTTATATTGTTTGTGATCAGTTCCCTACTAATTTTTGCTTAGCAGACAAATTTGCTAAGTACATTTTCTGCTTAACAGCTTTACGAAATTGGGCCCTCTACACAGGTGTGTAGCCATACTGAGGCTCCAAGTGAAAATAATCTGGTCCCCCTTTCTGTTTAGTGAGAATCACTATTGGTTATTGCTATTGAATACGGGGAACATGGTAAAGACGGCAGTAGGATGGTAAAGGGAAAATTGTTTTTACTGATTAATTATGGGTATGTGAGATAACTGACATTTTCCAGTTTATTTTTCTCTCAACATAATGATTTTAAAGCAATGATGCAAATGGCCGTTTCTAAACCAATCTATGGCCCTTTTCGAATCCACGGCTTCGGCTTCGGATTTGGCTCAGGCTAGCTAGGCCCCTCAGTTGTTTTGACTATACGCGTGCTTTGCGTTCAGGGATTCAGACGAGAGAATGGAGCCTGAAACCGAATCCAAAGCCAAAGCCATGGATTCGAAAAAGGCCTATGTGACAAAAGAGAGACTCGGCCGAAAATAGTCTGGTTCCATTTATACAGCAGTGTTAATGTCAAAACAATGTTCAGGGGTTCTGACAGCAATGGCCACAGCATGATAAAGACCTATTGGTCCCAGAGTACATGTCAACATTGAGTCCCATAAGCAACATTGCAGGCCTACCATTAATTCCTAATCAGGACTCCATTTAGGAAGGCTGGCTCTCATCGGGGCTGTGATGAGCATTGACGACATCAAGACCTAGCCAGAAGCCCAAAGATTAAAATGAAGTTTGAGACGGTATTGAGTTTCAAGCAATAATCTCGCCTGGGAAATATTGCCACCGAATTACTGCCGCAGTGGCGTTCGGCTATCCAGTAATGGGTACACTTAGAACTGTACACATTATGACTGGCACCATAAAATAGTTTCAGTGAAACTAGATCTATTTCAGTGGTGGGCTAAATAGTTTGCATATGTTCACAATACCCCTATAATGCAAGCAGTATCCTGCCACAGTGAAAAGAAGAAAAAATCCCATCAACTCCATTGAGTGACCTCGTGCATCACCTCTGGAAGGGGTGGAGCTTCCAACCTACCTCCCCTTTCCCGCAGCTACATGGTCACATCAGGGATTGACGTAAAAGATACATTGTATAGCCACTGTAACAAATATCAGCACGGAACCAAAAAATTAGCAAGCAGTATACATTCATGTGACATAATAGGATTGTATCCCATATCTGGGAAGCCAAACTTGTCCAGGGGCCAATTTCACTGAGATACTTAAACAGAAAATATTGCTTAACAGTTTTCTGCTAAGCAAAAATAAGCAGGATACCAGTCGCCGATGGTACATGTAATATGGCCCCATGGGTGGATTTCACAAAACTCTTCCTAACTTAGGACTAGTCCTAGGCAATGCTAAGAGATAGGACTAGTCTTAAGTTAAGACCAATAACTGGTCCTAACTTCAGATAAGACTAGTCTTATCTCTTTGTGAAATCAGCCCATGTTCTTGTAATATTTGTGAAAAAGCTCAACGAAATTGGCCCATGTTAAAAAAATAATAAAAATTACATAAATGGTGGACAGATTACCATTGACCCCATCAGTGATACCACAATTATGATGAGTTGTCTATCTTTAACATTACTCACTATAATAGTGTCAAACGGCCGACTGCTCCATATGTATATTATATACAAATTTATGTTAAGAACTACTTGTGTTACTGCTGCACCGCTGGGAGGTCTGCTTGCTTATGTGCTCCACTGGGCGGTGGTGGCTGCTGTTGTTGTTGTTGTTGTTGTTGTTGTTGTTGATCTTGCGTCGATGCATTCTCTGAGGGTGGTACTGGTGTATCTAAGTTGGTTGTTGTGTTATCGACAGGCTGATTGAGGTTTTCCTCCTCCGGCTTCGTTTCGCTTCCTTTACTCTCTGTTTCTTTGTTATTCGATAAGTCATTATTCGGCCTGTTGAAGATTTAAACAAAAATAGAAATCATTCCCCAAATAAATATATGAATCACCAGTTTAATGAAAAAGGCTCCATATTTGAATAAAAAGTCACATCTCCTTATGTTTATCCCATGGTACTGCTGCTTCCCAGGTTATTTGTATGGCTTCTGACTGGCACCCCCGAACAAAGATATTGACAAAATAGGGAGACTGCCAACATTAGGGCTAGATAGCTCAGTGCTGGAGTACAGACACGTTAACCCAGAGGTCGCAGGTTCCAATCCGGTTCTAGTCAATAATTAAAATTTACCCAGTCAGTTTTCCAGTGTGGTTTCTATTATATAAAGGACAATAAAAACAGTTCCTCTTACAACGAGAGAATTTGGGACACTTGGTGGCAGCAGACATACCAGCCTTTTTGATTCACTCACATCTGCCCATTGGCTAAAAGGGATAATCGACCAAGTATCTGAGCAATTAAGTATCCAAGTATTCAAGTATGAATTGAATCTGACACGCCTGTGCAGCCTTTTTTGATTCACTCACATCTGCCCATTGGCTAAAAGGGATAATCGACCAAGTATCCGAGCAAGTAAGTCTCCAAGTATCTAAGTATGAATTGAATCTGACATGCTTGTACAGCCTTTTTTGATTCACTCACATCTGCCCATTGACTAAAAGGGATAATCGACCAAGTATCCAAGCAAGTAGGAATCCAAGTATTCAAGTATGAATTGAATCTGACATGCTTGTACAGCCTTTTTTGATTCACTCACATCTGCCCATTGACTAAAAGGGATAATCGACCAAGTATCCGAGCAAGTAGGAATCCAAGTATTCAAGTATGAATTAAATCTGACACGCTTGACAGCCCTTTTTGATTCACTCACATCTGCTCATTCTACACATCTTGTGCACAAAATCTTACCTAATAAACACTACATTAGATTATTTTACTTTCTTAAATAGCAGGCCGGGGCGCACCCTTAACACTACAATGTCTTGTTAAAACTACTACGGGCTAGTAAACACCACTTTTAACTTACCCTGTGTGCTACTAAAAACTGTGCAGCCGAATTTGTTTAAAACGCTTATACTTCTTCATTTTCAGATGTGAAAAATAACTTTTAAAAATGTGTTAATTAATTTTTGAGTGTGAGAATGTGACTTCATTTAACCATTAAACTGGTTGTGATCGCTACCACTCATACATCAGAAAGATACATTTATGATGATACATGTTTAAAATCTGGGCTTCTTAAACTTCTGGGGTTGGGGGGGGGGAAGCAAAATGCTAACTTTACTAGCCCGATGGGCTACCTTACAAAAAGCTTAAGCGCAGTGTTTGTATAGGCTTGTGAACGGTTAAATTGAATGAGGTATCAGATGCTATGTATTTGGCAGTAGGGGTGCAGAAATGATTTTCTGATTGATGGGGAGATGGAGTAAAGCCCCCCCCCCCCCAGGGGAATTTACTTAAAATGTATCAACAAGATTGATGTACATGTAGATTTCATCTGCACCTCAGTTAGTGTGATTATGAAAGAGTAGGGCTTGGATTGGATAGTTATGGGAACGGCTATCTTTCCCTACATGTAATAACAATAATATCGACTCTTGTATAGCGCAATTCCAAATAATGATAATTGCGCCTCGAACATTATTACCCCTGGGCCATTAATTTCATTCCTACACCCATCTCAGCTCCCTGGGGGATGCGAAGCAATTATAGTTAAGTGTCTTGCTCAAGGACACAAGTGTCATGACCAGGATTCGTACCTAGACCCTTATGACTCAGCAACCGGAACTTGCGCCAAGACATGCTGCGTATATGTGCAGCTGAGCCTGCTAGTGAATGAACACCAGCAGACATGGAACATGTCTGTGCTTCAGTCAACGTACTTTAAGTACATAGTTTATGCATTGCCTTTGAAACACAATGTTCCATCACGCTAAATAACAATCATCAGTGAAACACTTTCTGGCTTCAGCAAGTTCTGACGCAATGTTGAATCTATTGCACTCTTGGGAAGAAGAAAAAAAAGGACACCCCTCCCCGCCCCATTTTTCAAGAACAGTTTCAACAACATATTCGCATGTTGAATCTTTTGCCGACACAGAATAAAACACTGAAGGAAAAGAACATTTCTGATATCTGCAAAACCAATGTAAGATCATCATACTAGCCTACTTCTCCTGAAGACGATCAGAGCATACTGATTGAAACGTTGAGTGGTTAACCACCGGTTCTTTTCAGAACCATCACTACTCAAAAAAGATATTCACATGGTGTTACCGCAAACCTCTCTTAGTTATACCTCCACCAAGCAAAGTTTCAAATCTTACTTAGCCTACTTGTCTTTATCCACATTCAAGAATTAAAACATTTAAATCTAGACAAGAAACACAATAAAGGGTACAAATTTCTTTACCATTCAACCGTCCTGTTAGCCGTGTTTCCAATAGTTGTTACTTCTTCTGTTTTTAAGAACCTGAAAACCAGCAAAAAAAAAATTGAACAAGTGAATGGAAATGCAGATTTTTACTGAAAGATAATTGAGTTGATTGCAGTTGTTGAATTTGTAATTACTCTCAAATTTCAACTTTAAAATAATAGTAGACAGAAAAGCCTTGTAACTTTTCCCGTCCATTTTTGATGAAAATTTAAAAGATGATTTAAAAAAAGCAAAATCGTAAAACAAAACTAAACAAAAAACAAAAAAACAACAAATGAATCAGCCCAAATCATTTTTAGTATAAGCCTGCATGTACACACGCATGTTGGAACACATTTTGGGTGGTTCCAAGTACTTACAAAAAAAATACAACTGTTGGAAAAACTGCTAACGTGACGGATGCAAAGTGGTCCAACCCTTTATTGTGTTTCAAGTCTCAAACCTTACAAAGTTTCTTGCAATCTCAATCGAAAAAAAAAAAAGCAATCAGGTGTCAAACGATAAAACGAGACAATGCAACATAACAAATATTCGCTCCTCAAACCTTCCTACAAGTAGGCCAAAGCTTTCTTTCATAGGGCAAACCTGCAGGCAAGCCACTGATAAAACACACACAAAAACATCTGTACAAAACCTCTACATTTAGTCTCAGAAATACAAACAAGATTGGACATCCCCTGAGGTGTTTTTCTGTTTAATACAGACAGCCACGGGGGGAACAAAAAAAGGGAAAACTCCTCACAAGCCTCGTCAGTATCGGAATATCTTTCCAAAGTTTCACATTCCCTTAGAGAATTATTTCAATTACCATCCGACAATGACTATGCCTTGGGGTCGGATAGACCCTCATAAACATAGATCCATCAAGAAAGGTAAATCATGGGGTGGCATGCTAGAAATTAAGAAAGGTGTGTTGCTTGGAGGAGTTGGTTTCAGTCGCTGTTTTCTTAAACAGCTGGAAATGGAACAAGGCCTGAATGCGTACAGGGGGGCGATGAAATTTCTCCACTTAAATATTTGACCCAAATAATGCGATAAATTCTTCGCTGATGCACTCAAGAAGTACAATTGTACCTGCAAAGGTGAATATTAAAAAAAGAAAAAAATTGTTGTTGTCTAGAAAGGAACCTTTTATACAAAAACTGCAACTATAATGAAGTGAAAGTTTTAGCGCTGAAGGGGGCAAAGTTTTATATTCAATTACTGAAATTCTTCATGCTCTTCATTGAGAAATGCATCATAATTTGTTTTGTTCTTCTTCAAAACACACACAAGAAAATTTAATTTGTTCCCTGAAAAACGAAAAAGATTAACACAGAAGGCCGAACGGAAATTCCCTTACCAAAAGGAAATTCAACTGGATTTTAACCCCATTTGTTTTATTATTATTAGTATTAGTACTATTTTCTTCTGGCAATGAAACCAAGGATGCCTCATAAGTGAACTTAATCACTGTAGCTCGCAAGCCTGAGGAAACCTGTAAACAAGGGTGCTTGCTGTGTAAGACAGAACCACTTGGGTTAACCCCTACTCTTCCACGACGACGAGTGTTCTGGGTTCTTCTACCATTCCTAGTACATGGGACCTATGGCCTCAAGTACCATCCGAAGGACAAAGCAATATTGAGAAAAGTTTCAAGAATAGTATTGTTAATTGCTTAGATCACTTTTTTTCTAATTAGTTTGTATATTTGTAAAGCACCATGAGCACAGGAGATGTGCGCTATAGATATAAAGTGTTTTATTATTATTTCATTTTATCACAGCATACAAAAAAAAAGATCACATTTCCTTTGTGCCAGTAACTCCTTGAGTCCGGCTACGTCCCATAGCCTTAGATCTCAAGGGTCTTTCACAGGATCCTTGCTGTTCCCAAAAGCACCGCCTTCTGTAACAGATCTACCCTCACATTTGTCTATATTTCATCTAGATGTTTCCCCAGTGCTTTGGGTATGGTGCCAAGTGCTCCAACCACCACAGGGACTACTTTCATTTTCCCCTGCCAAATCTTACGAAGTTCCCTGGCCAGGTCTTGGTACTTTTTGATCTTTTCTACCTCCTTCGAAACTACCCTTATATCACCTGGCAGGGCTATGTCAAAGAGATTACACAACTTCCATTCGTAACATATCTAGCTGTAGTTTTAAGGAAACTCTAAAAACATTGTTGTTCACTAAAGCATAGTCCATAAAGTATATTGTTTTGTGTTCTCTCAGGCAGTTGCTATATATATATATAACCATATAATAATCACACTCTCTTGGAACAGGTGGTATTCCCCATGGGGTGTGTGTTATAATGTTGCACTTTGTTTAATAGAACAAGCAATTAGACAACTGTGCTCACTGTAAGCCAGTCTATGTACAGCAGCTGCTTCTTACCATTATACATACACAACATTTTAGCTGTCAGGGAAATCTTACTTTTTTTCCCCCCTTAGAGAAACAGTCCGGAAGGTTAAGAGTGTAGAGTTACTTCATAAAAATAAGACAGTGTGAAATTATGATATCCAATTTCTTGAACAGAACAGAGAAAAAAAACCCCAAACATGACTCTTTGTGTGTGTCAATTTGGAACGTACAAAGCTAATTTTCCTGAATGATACAAATTGTTGGTCCCTGAACACCGTTTTTGAGAAAAATATTTTTACACCTTCATTGCAATAACTTATAAGACACAGCTGAAAGAAAAAAGGCCTTAAAGGGTCTGTATACGTTTGGTAATTACTTAAAAAATGAATGGCAATAAAAACTTACTTGACAAGAAGTACAGCAGCTTCTGATAGTTTAAAGCATTTTGAGAAACATTTCACTTTGAAGTAATGTGGTTATGGAAAAAGATATCAGTTTTTATCCCCCAAAATTTGAATCTGAGAAGCATTTCTGTCAGAAACCTTTCTCAGATTGTGTACTCCATTTGCAGATTATTCTTCCTGCGTGGACATAACCGTTTCAGATTTTCGTCGATATCTCAAATACGCTACTACCTTTTCACAGGTTAGTTTTATAGTGTTTATCTACAAAATATATAGGATTGAAAAAAAACCCAGTGGGTTCCAATTACCAAGCGTATACAATCCCTTTAAATAGCACCATGTGTGTGACTGCAGATCGCATTACTATAACCCCTGGCTTGAAGACTAAAGGAGTGACAATGACTGCTTTTGAGAGTCACCGTCTTTTACCATTTTTAAATACACAGAAGATGGCTGCCTTGTAATAAGTAGATATTTCGCAAATAACATCACTGCCCAATCCTGGCCAAATGTAACAAGGTCAAATTGCAGTGGTGTGCACCGCCAAGAAATTTGAATGTCGGTTGGAATCTTCCATATATATAAGTGGACCTTCATCTTTTGAGTAAGTTGAGCCAACAAGTAGTGGAAAGATTAGCTGAAAACATCTCCACAAGGTCATCTAAACTTTTTGAAAGCTCATCAAGCTAATCCAATGATAACAAGCTCTGTAAACTTAAAAAAAAGAAGAGCTCATTTTTGTCGGTCATTGTTTCCCTGCAAAGGACCAGATGATGTCAACTGGAGATCAAATGGAGACTCCCCTGCCCCAACAGAAGAACAAGACCAATGAACTCTCTGGATGCCGTTGCCAGGGATATACAACAAGAACAAGATGACCTAGCCTGCCTGACGACTGACAGCGATGCCTGGAGAGATGTTGTGGTCTCGATCTCGGCCGCGGACAAAGGATGATGATGAAACTTCACATTCACATAATTCCTGAAGAGAGTCGACGTGGCACAATGATGGAGAACTTATCATGCTGTGACTACTCTGATCTCCTCGTCCAATGACCAACCCATTCTGCCAAAAAGTTTAGTCTGGATCCACTTGTCGAGTATGAATCAGTAATTACTATCTCATTATGTACAGGGGTAAATGTCATTGCCGACAAAAAAAAGTCAAAAACTTCAATCGAAGAATTTTGCAGGCATTTAAAAATGATGATAACTCTTAATTAACCTCAGTGAGGTGACTGTTTTGGGGCGTGTGACGTTATATGCAAGGGGTGTATTGAGGCTAAAATTCAGGTCTTACTTTTCTCTGTTGTACACTTTGAACTCTGCATTCAAGCTGTCAAGCTGAGCCTGCATTTCTTCATCCTGTAGTAAAAAAACAAACCAATAAAGAAGTTGTCACCGTGGTCAAGTGGTTAGACTGTTAGAATGTTGGCTACATTTGGTGATAGGGCTTTTTCTGTGACATCCCCTACGCTTTGAAATGCGCTACTGTTGCACATACGTAGCAAACGGAAACTCACCTCTTTTAAATGTAACATAAAAGCCCATCTTTTTAATGCCGCATTTTAGTGTTTTTAATGGTGTTGTTTTTTGTGTTATTTGTTTGTCTTTCTTCTATGGTTGCCTTGCCAGTTAGTTTAGATTCTTTACATAGGTAGGGTTAGAGGCGTCTGTCTCCTGAAAAGATCAAAACATTACCGATGCCAGCAGGGATAGGCCTATGCAATAAGTAACTTTTAATCCTCTGTTGGCGGGACAGACGTATTCCTATACTAAGGTTTGGGCACTGGCCTGGTGACCAGTCTTTGTTCGTTATCTTTTTATCTCCATTCTGTGCATTTTAAAATGTGTTATGTGCTTCTGATCATTTTTATGGAGGGGGCGCAATATAAATTTTAATTATTGTTATTATTATTATTACTGCAGGACTTGCAATCATAAGGTTGTGGGTTCGAATCCAGACAAGCTAACCGCTGATTTCACTTTGACTAGAACAAGTATTGTCGTCTAGTTACTGAATCACAATTTTTTGAGAAGTAGATCAAAGAGCATGATTTCTCTATATCCAAAGAACAAAACACATACTTTATTCACCTGGATGGCACAACAAAAGTCTGAATTCTTAAAAAAGGTTTGAGATTTCTCATCCCGGATCACTCATAAACTCCTGCTTATCTTTGTTTTTAACCCATATCAGCCTGACCAGTCACACTACAAAAACAACGCATCCTGCCTACACCAATCTAGCACTAATTGCTACATTACACTAAATATTTCACTACTTCACTGCCTTGTAAATAAACATATTCCAACATACTGTATTGGAAGCAGTATCCTAGTCTCTGTAATGTGATATATTTTTTGCCACGTACTAAAGAGAATATAAAGAGAAGCCAGTAGCTTATTGCTCATAAACAGGTTTTTCCAGTATATACAGGTTTTCCACTACATCCATGTAGGTTTACAGCCTATTTATGTGTGTGTGTTTTACAGGAATTCTTGTCTTTAGGCAGGTATGGCTCAAGCTCTCGCCATCAACATCTCTCTCAGATTTCAGAGACAGCGGGCATTTCCTGGGGAACAACCTAAAGTTTAAATCATCGATACGGTTTTTTATAGCTCACTCCAATGTTTGGATACACGCTCCAATCCCCGAGGGAATCTTATCCACTTCAAATTCTCTTATTTCTAACAGACTCACAAACATCAAAATAAACAGCAACCTTCTGTCAGGCAACTTGCAGAACAAAAATAATGGGCATTTGTATTGCTCAATGCCTGTAGGAATAAACTCTCCTGTGCATTACAAAAAATAACGAAAGAAATGCAGAGAAAAAATACAAATTACTCTCAAAGAAGTTATCGTTTTTAAAGAGGGGCTCCAAGTTCAAATTCAGTTTTGTGATGCACTCATTTTCCAATAGATAGAGTCGTTATGAAAATAGAGAAAAAATAACAAGTGTCTAACCTTTGGTTTAAATTTTGTAAAATGCCACTATGTTTCCCACTATTTTTTTTTTTTAAATCCAAAAATGTTCAATGACGTCACATTTCAAATATATGGTATGTACCTTTTTGTACAGAGACTTTTTAGTTCATCCCTGAATTTTGATGATATTAAATCAAAACGGCATTGAATTTGACCTTTCAATTTGCGCAAAAAAAACCTCTTTCAAAATCCAAATTGTTTTTGATGTCCGATGACGTCATGTTAAAAATTTCTTTCTGAAAGAACATCAAATAAAATTACCCCATTTTAACGTGAGGTTAGAGACTTGTTATTTTTCCCCCACTATCATGAGGACTCTATCTATTGAAAAATGAGTGAATCACAAAACTTAATCTGACCTTGGAGTCCCTCTTTAAATACATAAAGTGAGGACAATTGTCTAATAATATAAGGCGGGAGGTTATTCCATAATTTGGGAGCAGCGTACACAGAATCCTCAACAAAACATACAGAATTTCCTTCCACAAGGTTAAGCAGTCATTCTGATAGGACAGAAATGCATCATGTGACCACCATTGTAATGCGCCCTGTGTGCAAAACTGATTCTCAAAAACCAAAATGGCGCCAAACTAATTTCCCTTTCAGCTTCAGTTTCCTCACATTAATTTCAAGGGTATAAAAATATAAGATCCATATCTCGAAAACTAATACTGGACCGCAGGCCCGAGGCCAGTACTTTTAGCGTTGGGCCAGTTAAATCACGACCGGACATGCCCAGTGGTCTTGTGTTTTTCAATTGACTAATAACAGTAATACCTCATTGTGTAATATCTTCTTTGTGAAAAATATTGGCAATGAATCTGATATATATCAATTCTGTTGAGTATCGAAGCAGCATGACAAATGAGATAGATCTTCGCTTAGCGCTTGTTCAACTCATTTTGATTTTGGTCTTGTATAATAAATTTTGGTCCAGTAAAAATGTCCTGTGGACTTTCCTCCCAAATTCGAGCCCTGAGATGGCAACAAAAATAGGGGTCTACTTGGATGAATGTTTTCTTCCCAGAACTGATGAAGTTCATCAAGGGCTGTATGTAACTACACAGTACACAGCTCCTACATTTTTAAATCGTGCCAAACAGCAGCTTTAACGCGAAGTAAGCCCCACAGCGCAATATCCACAGAAAGCCATTTTCCCCCTGCTGCACAACGCAGACCGACCCTTTTCACTTATTCCCATAACATTTTGCTATTCACTACAAACAAGATGACGCTCTTTGCGGAGTGGGCCACTAGGAGACATAACGGTGCCCAAGAACGCCGGAGGTGCTTGCCATCCACCTGTGGCCAAACACCCATTAAGAATTTGCCAAACACCTGCAAACAGACACGTTTAACAAGAACCTGCTCTCAAAATTCATCTTAAAGGTACTATTTGACCCCAAGAAAAAAAAAAAAGAAACATGCGTACAGATTGTTGTTTTATATCTTCTCAATTTATCATTTGAAAGCTTTACCGGTGTCGAAATGAAAGTATTTTCATTAAAAATGCCATCTTCAAGGAAAATTGTGTAAACATTTTCTCTTAATACTCGTTCCGATATTGCAATCCGATATTTTATCCATTAAAGGCTGTTCTTCGAAAGTATGAGAACGTTGATGAATTTGTTTACAGGTGACTTGTACAACACGTTTCCTTCAAACTCGATGGCATGAGTTGAAGAGCTCTGCTAGAACGAAAGCATTTCCGTAAATTCCTTTAAATTGACGCACAGCACAAGTAATTCAAGCAACGCTGCTTTATCAAGCAAACTGCTATCTCTGATTGAAGATAATAATAATGAGAATATTTTTAATGGATTTATTTTAATGGATCATTTCCCCCTTTTGTTTCTCTGGTGTGCTATTATCATCCTTTTAAGGGTATACATTGCCGCTGGAGAGGACAGTTATTCCTTTCCAATGGTTCATAATAGGGTTGTTATTATTATTTTTTGTATTATTATAATAATTTTTTAAAGTTTATGTTCAGTCATCGGATTTTGTGCAAATTCATACATCTACTGAGAGGGAGGGGGGGTGGACATAATAGTTACACATTTTGCCTGGATTGCAACTGTATGACAAAAACAAATTTAATTTCATAAGTTTATTTATATTAAATTTACCAGACGTCAAGACCCAATTTGTATTTGGTGGGACCATATATATACTAATAATACAAACAAAAGACAGACAAAACAAAACCACCCCAAAAACATGCTTTCTTGTATGTATGATTGACAGGATTTGGCTTGCAGTGCTACCCATGTTTAAAAAAAGAAGAGAGATAAAAAAAAAGCACTGGAGGGCATTACATGGCATATAATGGATACAGACTGTAAATTCACTGTCATAATTCGGGGGGGGGGGGGGAGTCATTGATGATGTATACTTAAACACGCTTTCCTGTTTCCTTTTGTCCAACGGCAAATTAAGGATGAATCTAATGGGAACAAGGACCCTTGAAAAATGTCATCAATATTTCTATATCTTTAGGGATTGTTGCGGCAAAAATCCAGAATGAAATAGCAGTTATTAACGGACACAAAGAGAAAATGGGTCTCACTAATGCTCCTACCTCGACAAGTGCTTCATTGACAAAAATTCTCCATGCTCCCGATATCAATGTGTAAATCTTTCGGTCAATTTCATGGTCATTGACGTTAACCTTGACCAGATCAAGGATACAGATGGATGACTTTTTGAGATTTGATGCCCAGAAGTTTTGCTAATAAATAAAAGACTGTGTGTCGGGTCACAAAAACCTATCCAGAAATCATCTAATATCTGTAGAAAAGGTCATGTGTGCTGGAGTAGGAAAAGACCAAAAAAGGAAAAAAATACCATGGGGTGGGGGGGGGGAGCTCGATTTCTCAAAGCAAAAAGATTCATCTTAAGATGAGTTGTCAGTATTACCACAGTGATTTGTATTGTGACATCACACTTTGCTTAGCAATTACGATTGATTCACAGACAAGATCAATCTTAGCTCTTTGTGAAATCGAGCCTGGGCCCTTGAGCTTGGCTCTTGAAGCGGCTCAGCTGTTTTCCTCTATTAGGAAAATGTAAATTTGTATTGGAACTTTGCAAAGGGCACCACATCAAAAAGCACAGTGCACCACGTCCTTGGGTTAATTCGCGGCCTGCCATTTACAAAGTATTTAATAATAAATAAGTAAAGAAATTAAAAATGTGCTTTCCTTAATTTCAATGAATTTTAGTAGTGGCAAAAGCTGACTTTGTTAAGGATTAAACGCAATATGAATGGTCATCTTTCTACTTTTTATTTCCTCAGCTGTTATGTCTTTCCCATTGTTTAGCCATCACCTTGAGTTGCCTGTTTTTTAAGGCCTTGTAATTGGCGTCTTCCCACATGAAAATAAAAACTAAACAAAAATAAATTAATTAACAGCAACCCTCAAGCTTTAAAGGGTCTGTATACGTTTGGTAATTGGAACCTGCACTGTTTGTTTCAATCCTCTTTAGTTGTAGATATATACCATAAAACTAACCTGTGAAAATTTCATTTTAAAATGTGGTAGCGTTTTTGAAATATTGCCGAAAATCTGGAGCAGTTATGTCCACGCAGGAAGAATAATCTGCAATTGGAATACACAATCTGAGAAACCTTACTGCAGTAACGCTTCTCAGATTCAAATTTTAGGGGCTAAAAAGTGATATCTTTTTCCATAACCGCAGTATTTCGAAGTGAATAGTTTCTCAAAATGCATTACACTATCCAAAGCTGCTGTACTTCTTACCAAGCAAGTTTTTATTGCCATTATTTTTTAGAGTCATTACGAAACGTATACAGACCCTTTAAGCAAATTTTCAAGGTGACGGCATCTCAAACTCATGTTCAATGATGCACTTTTCAGAGAGAATTATTTGGACATCCAGAAAAAGTCAGCCATATTACTATATCTGGATAATTTTCCAATGATACAGAGTTTGGCACATAAATGGTCTTTCATGGTAATCTAATGGGATTGTCTTCTCTCTCCTCAACTTACAATATCCTTCCCTTTGGAGCTTTGCTTAGCCAGGCGTTTCTTTTTCTTATGCAAGGGTTTGGCCTCTATGATCATCTCCTCCAGTTCAAAGGTCGGGTCACAGTTCAAATGATCCTTCTGTTGAAAAAAGAATATTGAAATAAGGGAAAAAGTCAGCATGAGTTTCCATCATTTGTCTTTGAATCTTCGATACACAAACTGTACTTTGAAGGGGCTGTTGTCTTGACAATGCAGGCCCCCATTTTACTTAATTTGTTTTTCAGGGTTTTTCTTTGGGAAAATGTTTCTAACAAAATAAATGTTTTAAATGAATGTAATCTTTTTGAAAAAACAATGGTGTACCATCCTTTTAACTATCTGTGTGAACATAATTCGCATTATGACATGAAATATATGAACCTGAACCCATTATTTTTGACTGACAGTCTTAACGATGTATGAAACATGATGGGTATTGGGTAATATACAAACAGATGTTGTTCAATCTAAAAGACAACATTCTACGAGCATGGCACCAACACCAATTGTTTTCAAAATGTAACAACAATTTTGGCCCATCTTTTGTCTTTTTCCCAGAAAATTTGATGAGGGAATAAAAAGAAAAGAAAAAAGCATGTGGGCTCAAAAAAGAAAGCAGGCGGGGATGCAAACATGTATCTGTTTTTATTAGGCCCGAGTGAAGATTGCTGCAAAATTACTAGTTTTCCCCCTTTACATGTACATGAATACTTTAATCATTACTACAGACAGGGAATCACATAAATGGCCGTGGAGGCTTCATCAACAATGCCCACGACTTCAAAGAGCAAAAAGTCCTCAGGTCAAGAGTGACTGTGCCTGCTACTGGGTGTGCAGAGCATCCCCAACAGTCTGGTTTCCAACGAGACTCCCAAGATGTTAGTCTAAATCTATCCTTACTACATGTATGAGTTACGACATGTCATGGTTGCTACGCGATGCCTTGTTTTCAACTGGACTCTGGGTCGAGACTAAGTTGAATTTCATTTCTTGAGTTGAGAGCACGTTGCAATATGCTCTCCTGTCATATTGCTGACTTGATTGTCAAGGCCATTGTACAATTACTTTGACATGGTCATGGCTCATAGTGAAAGGGTACGGTATTTGCAACTGTTTGTCTTAACCAAAGGATCTGAGACTTTATCACGATCCAAAACTGTATCTCCAAGCCCTTTATGAGACGACCTTTTGGAAAAAATAAAAAACATTTCGATCCATACTGGGAACTATATAGGCCTATATGAAAAAAAATGTGCAATTAACTATTGAGCCATACAATGTCATTCTTGAAATTTCAATTATAGGCCTAATTCAAAATTTTTGTTCTTTTTAAAGTAGGTTAACAAAAAAGGATGGAGAATAAATGAATGTGATTAAAAATTATACTAAAAGAACAATTTTGAATTGATTCCACTGGATTGAGTTTTGTTTGGTAATGTTTGTCAAATATTTTACTTGACTCCATTTTTGTACTACTCTTTTTAATGTTTCACTATAAAGAGCAATTCAACCTATGCGTTGCCACACTGTACATTCTTACATGCTTTTACTTGTATGAAGTAAACCAATAATAATGCTAATAATAATCATCATAAGACCATGTTTAATGGCATTCACACAGGTTGAAAAATTATTATGAAAAAATTATCCAAAACAAGGCCTAAGGTCCACTCGAGGTGAAGGCTACAATGGAAAAAAATTACAATTTAATTGCACAATTTGTACATATACACTGTACTTCCCAGTAGTGACTAAAATGCTTCAGAAATTTGAGAAACGATTCATTTCTCAGATTCAAATGTTTTTTCATTGATTTCTAATCAACAGGGGCATTTCAGACGAAATATTCAGGATGCTTACTACCAATAACATCTTTATAACAAGAATCTGTATCTGTCGAGTACTGCAACAAACTCCTCGGGGGATATATAAGTTGCAGGTGTGGTGTGGCAAGTAGACAAAATTTAGTGGCGAGCTCCCCTTATGAAAGTGGTCATTTGGATTTTATCTAGCCTAGTCTTGAATGAGTCTATTTTAAAGTAAGCTTTTGGATAGAAATTACACCATTTTTGTCTGGGTCATTTCCAAAGTATGACCCTTCCTTTAAAATACATACTGTCATATCTATGCTTTGCTACAGTCTCATAAGATTCTTGCTGGGGGGTGGGCTGTATTAAAAATCTAGAAGGATAGAAGGGGGGGGTGAAATCCCAGCTAGAAATGTTTCATTGTCACATATATTTCTAGCCACGGGGAGAAAACATGACGATGTGATAAAGAGTCGAAGCTGTCAAATTAAGGAACGGATTGATCAATCATGTGGGAGGTGAATTTTTATGAGAACTAGTTTTTACTGGCTCCCCGTTTTCAATACATTATGCAGCCTTTTTATTTTAATGATTTAAAGGCAAGGTGTAGCAGTGGTGATGTTGATTAAATACTGCACTGTGTTTTCTTCATCTGTGTTCACTTTCTGAAGAAGGTACCGTTTAAAGGGACACGTTGCCTTGGATTGGACGCTTTGGGCTAACAAAAGCATTTTTTATGAAATGAATATGGTAGGAAAGATTTTTCAAAAGTTGTGTGGTTTTCCTTTTACTTTGTGAGTGTGCCATTTTGTAGAACCAAATTTTTGACTCCACAAAAGGCGGACTGTGTTAGTTCACAAAGTAAAAGGAAAAACAACACAATTTCGAGGGATATTTGTGTGAATCATTATATTCTACTATATTATGTTAAACACCTTTCCAACCATATTCATTTCATAACAAATGCTTTTTATAGACCGTCCCTTTAATAAATAGGTCTCACTTTAATGCACATCATTGACAATAGACCACTATCATGCTGCCACCATCTTGGTCATTCTCCTTGTATCCAATAGCGGTAATGAATGCTGATATTCCTTGTATTAAAAAGGAACCAGACTATTTCTCCTTCCAGCCTTGGTTTTGGATACATTGATTTGAGTGGGAGAAAATCAAGATGGCCGCACCATGATAAAGGTCTATAAGCGGGCGCCATAAACTACTGCTCGGTGGTATTGTACACTTACTCTGCCCTACTCCCTTTTAATCAAGGTAAGATCAACATTGGTTATGTTGGGATATACTACACTGCCCGTATCAGTGAAGCATGTTTACTTTTGAGGAAATTGTAAAAATCACGAACTAAATCAGGTCTTCTCACTCGTCTTGATTCAAGATCAGGGTTCTCCCCATGCACAAGCTAGCGTATTGGGCCGATACGTGCGAATTGCATGCCGATACGCGCAAATTATTATTGATTTTTTTAAAATTATAATTTCACAAAAACATCAAGAGAAAACCATATAGAATGCTCCAGACTGCACAATAAGGCTTTTAAAACCAAGATAAACACCAAGTAGAAAACATTCCGAAGACCTTGTTTCAAATTCAGCGTGCTTCAGCCAAACATCCAGAATGCCCCACAGTTTTGTAAAAACCTGTGGAGAACCCTGAAAATTACAAGTAGTCTAGTCAATCTAAGCAAAATAATGGTTTGACCTGGACAAAATTGCACTAGAAATGACTTCTGTCAGAAATGTCTCTTGAAACCCTCCCAAACAACATTATCAAAAAGGTAGAAAAAAAGGTACAGCATTCGTTACTTGCAATTTTGTCCAGATCAAACCATTATTTTGCTTAGATTGACTAGACAACTTATCATCTTCAATCAAGAAGAATGAGTAGACCAGTTTTAGTGCATGATTTGTACATTTCCTCAAAAGCACCTTGTAAACCCTTATAAGGTGCTACATAAATTTGGTCTCATAATTAAAAAGAATTAAAAAACATGTAATAGAATTGTCACGGAGTGTTATATAAGTTTTTCAAAGAATTACTTAAGTTTCCTCAGTTTGCTGGCAGTTGTATATATTACAGGAAGACACAAGGTTCTAAATAGTTATGGCCAAAGTGCCGCAATCATGACTTGGCATTTTCTTTTCACTGTGTTCAAGTCTTGTAAAGGTCAGCAAACTTTTGGGCCGTTTAAATGTTCTGATTGGCCAAGAAGGCATATCGGACCAATAGTTCTTTTATGTTTGAGATTTGGAATGCGTGCAAGTCACGAGATCTTACCGCGGGAGTTATTTGGTGTTAATTTAAGGGGAGAAGAAATGTAGGTGTGTCACTTTGCATTTTGAGATTTCTGAGGAGAGGACTCTGTCAGCCTCGACGATCAAGTTATTGAGAACTCTTGTTTTTTTCTTAAGGGTTATTGAGAGCCCTATAAGTATACAGTCATCCAGCCATAGTTGCTGAGTTTTGCAAAAGCAGTTTTATCTGGCGTCTGAGACACACCGAAATTTACTCGAAGAGACCCACTACAGTAGAAACCAGGATCGACAAATCGACCTGTAAGTAGCTATTTGATAATGTTATTTATTTCAAGGAGACTGTTATAATAAGTTTCAGTTTTGCTGTAATTAATGTGGAACCACTTGTCAATAGAACTGTGATTTACTTTGATTTAATTGTACGAGGAAGTCGTGGAAAGAAAGCTTTGTATATAGTATTGATTTGAATTTATGCGGTAAAATTGGAAGTGTGTTGTCGAACTACCGTAAAGAAAACATTGATCATAAGTTGATAATGTGTAATTTTACTTTAAGTTGTGTAAATGTAGATTTGGGTTTATTTGCTTATTGCAGGGTTTTTCCCGCAAGGGTTAAAACGCCATAGTTACGTGAAGTTGATGTGCTTAGCTGAGGTCTAACAGAAGGCCAGGCAGAGTACGACCCAGTGCCTAAACACTAAGACTCTAAACTTAAAAGAAGACTCCGAAGACGTGATGGGAATGATGTAAAGATAGGAGCCTAAAGAGAGGCAGAGAGAGAGAGAGAGAGAAAGATTTGTAATAACCGGCAACCATTGTTGAAAGTCATTGATAGGACAACGTTTATTTTATTATTATTTGTGTGAAGATACACTTGTTGTAAATTGTAAATAAATCTGTATATTCTCTTGTAAATATAAACTTGTTTCCTTTGCCGTTCAATTCTCTGTTTTTACACAACAACCACCGAAGGTGAGGGCTAACAGAAGGCCAGGCAGAGTCATGGCCGCCGAGGTCGGCGAAAGACTCGGGGCATGACAAGAATGTTTCTGTCTGTTCAAGCGCCTTGAGTACCTTATTGGTAGATACGTGTGCTATATAAGACTATATATTATTATGTTTAAAGGTGTCGTACACATTTGGTAATAACTCTAAACAAATATTAGCATAAAAACTTACTTGGTAACAAGCAACGGAGAGCTGTTGATAGTATAAAACATTGTAGGAAACGACTCCCTCTGAACTTTTTGAGAAAGAGGTAATTTCTCACTAAAATAATAAAAACTTCTTGCAAAAAGTTTTTATTCCTATCTGAAAGCACACAAATTTGTACAACAAGGGTGTTTTTTCTTTCATCATTCTCTTGCAACTTCGATGACCAATTGAGCCCAAATTTTCACAGGCTTGTTATTTTATGCATATGTTGGGATACACCAAGTGAGAACACTGGTCTTTGACAATTTCCAAGCGTGTTCAGTGCCTTTAAATGAACTGCTGCTACTGGTATGATTACTCTCTTTGAATCAAAATACTGTACAGCTTTAGTCTCTTGCATTGTCAACTCATTTTTAGAGGAACGGCGACAATTTGATTAAAACCGTCGTGAAGTGGTTACAAAAAAGAAGACACAAATACATCAGATGATGATAACACAAGACAATTTGAAGGAGTTGGAGATGTACTATTACAGGGGGCACAAGTGGTTAAAAAGAAGAAGACACAAACACATCAGATGATGATAACACAAGACAATTTGAAGGAGTTGGAGATATACTTACAGGGGGCACAAACGAAGGCTTGATCTTCATGTCTAGAACGGCATCCCAGTTGGCATCGGACATGAACGGATGCTTACACAAGGACGCTAGGCTGATGAGTCTCTGCTGGGGGTCTCGGGCCATGAGCTGTGGAATAAACACAAACATCAATCGGTCAATCTTTCAGTAACCACATCTTGTATTTTAACTGAGGCATAGTGTTAGCCAGAGGGGTGTCTGGGTGTCTTTTTGGACACCCTGTTTTAAATTTGGACACCTTGTTTTATCTGTCATTTACATGTAAATGTATTGTAAGTGAACAATTTGGACAGCCAGTTTTTAAATTTCCTGCAAATTTTGACACCCTTTTACCAAATCCTGGCTAAAACCTTGAACTGAGGTGTCTTAGGAAATATACTAGGGAGATGGGTGTACTTTGGGAATGTAGAAGACTTGATCCAAGAAAAAAAAGTAGATTCCGCCATGAGTATGGGATGGGAGTGAGGGATTTTATTGATGGCTGTCATGAAATTGGTAGTAATCTTTGGAGTTCTGTCCCCTCCAAAAATATTTTTTTTAAAATAAAATAAACAATAACAATAATTCTTAGTAAACAAAAACACTGTTGTTTCCTATGGGTTTCTTTTATAGTGCTTTGGGGTGAACGTGTTTACCAGCTGATATCAAGAACTTTAACATTAGTCCATGTAACCTTTTTTTACAAAAATAGGGACCATGTACATTCCAGGGCCTTTCTGGTAGGCAAGATACTGCACTGGTCATATGTGAAATTTTACATTTTGTGTCATAATTTCAACATAAATTCTAGAGTTATAAAAATAACAGCTGGACAAGTTTTGAAATGTGCCCCCTTTCTTCATATTAAAAGTTGATAAAAATCAGACAGTGCAATGCCCACAAAATGTAAGATTTTCTTTGATTAAAAGCTGTGTACAAAGCGTGCCTGCAGCAGGAGGCTCTGTGGCTCTTTTGTAAACATGTGATGTCATAGGTTACATTGTCTATAGTGATCTAAAACCAATGTGGAATTCGCAAAAAAACAAATGGGAGAGCAAAGAGATAGCCATTGATTTTTAGGGTCAACAAACATGCAAGTGGGGGTGTTTACCCCTTTAGAGACCGCCAACATAGGGCTAAATAGCTCAGTTGGTAGAGCGCTGGCACGTTAATTTGAAGGTTGCAGGTTCAAGTCCTGCTCCAGTCAATTTTTCTTTGTTCAACCCAAAATTATTAAAAATTTACCCAGTCAGTTTCCCTTGTGGTTTATTACTTGATAAATCCCTTGGCTGAAAAATATTCTGAGTCCCATATCCAACTTGGCCTTCAGCCTCATTGGTTATGGGATGCAGACGAGTTCTGAAAGTTGCTGATTTGCCTTCCACTTTGGGGGAAAACATGATTTTCCAGCGATCCCAATATACATTTTCACTTTAAGATGAAAATGAGCAGTCTGGTAGGGGATACCTACATGTTTACTTCTACAGGTTGGCAAACATCACATTAATTGAACCATAAAGAATTCGTGAGTTTCACTATCAGTCATCATGAGGAGTACCAGTCAGCAACAGTTGGTAACCCAAGGAAATCTACAGAGCTTGCTTTAATGGGTTTTTTTCAGGGGAAGAGACAGATTTCATTCAATTATTTATCAATTTTCTTATGTGACCATTTCTTTATTCTTGAGGGGGGGGAGAGAGAGCAGGGAGGGGTGGGCTGGAACCCCCTTGTAGCCATTTCATGCAGTGCTATTTATTAAACGACTTATAGAGACAACAACAAACAATTATACGTTCATCAAACAAAATGACCTGCGGCAACACATTTTTTAATGGCCTCATCATGTTTTGACCTTAGCAGAGTCTTTCTCAAGAGTTAAATGAAAGAAACGTGAGGCCATATTTGTTTTGTTCTGTTTTGTTGTTGTTGTTGTGGGGGTGTTTTAGGGGGGGGGATTTATAGAGACAACACAGCTTTGTATGATCATCACCACCCATGCTGGACTGGTTTTGCGAATCTTTTATCCAATTTTGTTCCAGTAAAAAAGAAGAAAAAAAATACAAAAACAAAACTGACAACATAATGTGGGAATAGAAGTTTGTTTTAGAAATGTAACACGTGTACAAAGAGAACAACAAGACCTTAATTTACTACATATGCGACCTTTCTCGGTTGGATAGGAATGCCACATCTTGAGGCTGTTTACTATGGGTTACAGTTTTAGCGCAGAGTACCAGTGCTGTAACTCATCTTGATTCATGCAGTGTCGACAAAGAGAAACCTTTTTCAGCAAACATGACCAATGTTGTAACATATCTTGTATTCACAGAGTGTCAGAAACTGCGAGTAGCACCAAGCACTGTTTGACATCTTAAAAACCGGAGACAATTTACCAGCAACGGCGCAGTAGTCCGATTACTGTTGCTTTAGGAACAAGGAGTGCTCCTCTTAGCATGTCATCACAGTCTCTTGAATATTGGTGCCTGCGAGCAAAATGGAATTTACATACACGACCTGGGTATGTGTGTGTACATGCGGGTAAATGTTGGCGTCTGGACCCCGATGGAGGGCAACACAGTGATTCAAGAGAGTAGTGATTGGTTGTAGTGGTGCTGCTGGCGTGGCTGGGTTTACAAAGGTGTGTCAAGCATGTCTGGCCAGAAGGCCAAATGCTTCAAATAGAATCATCCAGCCGCTGCTTCAGTTTCTCTTGGACTCATGATTATTATTTTTTTCCCACATGTACTCAACGTCTTGTATTTGTAGAATTTCAGCATTTTGTTACTTCTCGTCTTGACAACGGCAATGCTCTTCTCTCCAGTCTTCCTAACAACCAGATGTCCCGTCTTCAACGCCTCAAAAATACCGCTGCCCGCATTGTGACACTGTCTAGAAAATCCTGTTCTATCACCCCCATTCTGAAACAACTACATTGGCTCCCTATCTCTCAACGAATCATCTTCAAGCTGATGCTCATTGTCCACAAAGCACTTAATGGCAAGGCTCCCCACTATATTTCTGAACTACTTCAAGTTTACACTCCATCAAGGAATCTTTGATCAAGTTCCATGCTTCTCCTCATTGAACCCAAGTCTTGACACTCATGGGGTGACAGGTCTTTTTCTTCAGCTGCGCCACGAATCTGGAACTCTCTACCACTTAATCTTAGATCTTGTCTTTATGTACCACAAAATTCAAATCTCTTCTCAAAACTTATCTTATGTCACAGGTTTTCAAAGACTAATTTTGTTGTGTCTGTTTTGTCTTTGTTTTGTTTTGTTTTGTTTTTTGTTTTTTTACTGAGCCTTGAACACCCAGTAGGGTGGATATGTGCGCATTACAAGTCTTATTATTATTATTATTATTATTATTATTATGCGGTTTATTCTGTATTGTTTTTTAAATTTTAACTTTGGGTTGAACAAAGACAAATTGAGTAGAGAGTGGGACTTGAAACCTGCGATGTCCGGATTAACATGCCGGAGCTCTACCAAAGTCTGAGCTATCTAGCCCTATGTTGGCAGTCTCCCTTATGGTTTGATCCTAGTTTTTATTTTGTAATTTTATGAATACAACTTTGTACATACTGCAGAGTGCAGAGGGTGGGTACAACAAAGAAGAAGACAAATAAAAACTAGACATGATTGCATTTGTGCACAAATGCAGAGCTGTTTCGTTTATAATTTTTTCAAATTAATCAAGTGAATATGAAAGTGTTGTAGTGTGTACATAATCAACTTAATAACACAATATTAAATGCGTTGTGAGATTGAATTCATTGTCTATTATATATCTTGTAAAACTGTACCTTTAAGATAATATAACCTGAGAAATGATGACGTCATGATGACGTCAAATATTTTTCGAATCAGTAATGACATATCAAGCCTGTTTTAAAAAGAATTTGGATTAAAGCATGTTCTGTTAGCAATTTCTGACTTAAAGGGGCAAAAAATGAAAAAAAACAAAACAAATCTTTTGATGACGTCATCATGACGTCATTACAAGTTTAACAGGAACTTGCCATTATCTAACGACTTGCCACGTTTCAACATGATCGCACTAATACTTCGGGAGATACATGACTTCAAAAAGTGCACCTTTAATGCCGTGTCACGTGACCCCCAATGACGTCATTGATCTGAAACTTCACATATATGATGGCTGCTTGACGATCAACATGTGTGTAAAATTTGAAGTGATTGCACAAAACTTCACCACACACATCTTCAAAAAGTCCATTTTGAAGAGTTTTCAACCTGTCCCTAGAGGGCGCTGTTGCATTTTGTGACGTCATCACTATTTTTTTTAACTGCCCACCCTTGCCAGACACTAACATTGTTAAAAGCAACTTCATAACTTTTGCCACTTTTGAATTACGAGGCACTTCCTGTTTCGACCGGAAGTAGAGGTCATGTGAGGTCACGCACACTGAATAAAATGAAGACCTATTTTATCCCTACCCAATCCCGCAAACAGAAACCTACGGTCTCTTGTGGCTGATTTGATACGGATTTTCAAATATTTAAAATAGAAACCTTTAAGATGACGTCACGTGACAGGTGATGACGTCATCATAAACATTTTTGTTTTAGGATCATTATTGCACCAATGCCTTCCATCCCTGAAAGTTTCATTGCAATTGCTCTTTAGGAACTATGCAAAAGGCCGCTTAGACGAAGCGTGCATTATCTCAATGGCTTTTTTTACTGAAACAGACAAATAAAAAATAAAAAAATAAGAAAAAAAACTTTAACGAAAACAAGAGCTGTTTCACTCCGCTAGCGAAACAGCTAAAAAATAAAAAAACCCACACATCATAAACCAGGATGAAGAATACTAATAAAAACATGTATATCACGCACCCCTTTAGGTGCATGAATGTATTAAGTGACCCCTCGAGCTGACATCCGATGCAGCTACAGTCTGCAAATGGTCTGCCATTACATGCAATGATGTGGTACGCGTTTAGTCAAACGCCAAGCGCCGAAAATGCACACTACACAGTAACAAATATGACGGGGAATCAGACTCCCAGAATGACACAAGCAAGATTTATCATGTGATGACGTCAGGTGCATCGGGTCAATACAGATTCTTTGAATAATTGAGTTAACTCTCTGATGACCGGGTGGTCTGCAGCCAATAGACCAAAAACACAGTTTCCTTAATCATATTAACTACTCGTTCATTTCTTTTTAGCGAAAACAGGTGAACCCCTTTAAAGCACATGGACAACATTGGTAATTGTCAAAGAACAGTATCCCCACTTTATGTGACCCAAGACATACATGAAACAATAAACCTGTTAAACTTTAAGCCCAATCAGTCATTGGAGTCACAAGAAAACAGTGAAAAAAACAATTATATGTTTTCACTATTTTCAAACATCTGGTTTTGGACTCGCGAGATCAAAACCAATTGTTTTACTCATTTTTCAAAAACTTTAGCATTCCAAGCATTAATATTTCAAGGGATGTTTTCCACTGTGACCATCTTTATACCATGTAACTTGTATGCAAATCTGTGAACATTTATATTTTCACTCTTACCAATGTTATACACACCCTTTAAAGGCATCGTACACGTTTGGTAATGACTCTGATAAATAATGGCAATAAAAACTTACTTGATAAGAAGTACAGCAGCTTTGGATAGTAAAATGCATTTTGAGAAACTTTCACTTCGAAGTACTGCGGTTATGGAAAAATTTATCACTTTTTATCCCTCAAAACATTTGAATCTGAGAAGCGTTACGCGTAACGCTTCTCAGAGTGTGTATTCCAATGCAGATTATTCTTCCTGCGTGGACATAACCGCTCCAGATTTTCGGCAATATCTCAAAAACGCTACCACCTTTTGAAATGAAATTTTCACAGGTTAGTTTTATAGTATATATCTACAACTATATAGGTTTGAAACAAACAATAGGCTCCAATTACCAAACTCCTACGATGCCTTTAAGTGGTTATATCTAAAGGGAAAAGTCAATTACAGGTGGAGGTAAAAATTCAACTGACATATTTGCATCTAAAGCCCGCCTCAGGTCGACCTTGCGTCAACAAAAAACAGTCGGCGACTGACTTCCAGGATCACACTGCGCCTGAGCTAAGACCATCGGGAACTTTTCAGTCGGCGATTATTTATGACCTGAGCGTAACTGCGATGATTTTAAGACAATCGGAAACAGTTGCCGCTCAAAAAAATTAACAGTCGCAAGAGTAGAACAATTTCAACTTGTACGATGTGATCCCGACGGTCGGGAACCAATCGCAGTCGACCTGTGAGTATTTGGGACATCGTGCATGCGCAAGAAAATCGTAGGTTGACCTGAGGCCGGCTTTAGAGGTTGGGAGGTGAGAAAAGGGATATCACGGTGACTGCAAATTACACATCTAAAATATGGAGTGTATTTTCACTTTTGGGCAAATAATTTGTTGCGATGTCAGATTGTGTCGTGCATTGACGACCTATGAAGTGCACCCAGTGACCCAGCTGTCAACAATGTATTATCGTTTCTCCAAGACCTGACCGTTTTTGTTTTTACAATCCAATAACTCTCCCTGTTTATCAAAAACAGTGCGCCCCGCTCTCGTAAAAAACACTGGCATGTTCGTGTAGAAACTCAAATTCCATTACAATATGCATGAGAGACAGATTGCCAAGTACTGTGTACACAAGGTAGAATCGTGTGCATATTGGGTTTACATAACACAAGTGTCTCATCTGTATGGCCGATCCAATCCATAACCTCTAAACACTCTGTGTGTTCCAGCCTGATCATCCATCTAAGTTATTTCTGTAATTAAAAAACCTGCCATCATCAATTGGTTCTTTTTACGGCGTGGAGGATCTTTTGGAATCTTCCGTTGAGACTGAAGGCTCGGGAACTTCATGAGAAAGGGACAGCCTTCAAAAATGTCGTCGATAAAATATCTGGCACAGGGTGACTCGTGGTGAAGTTTTTTAAAAGAAACTTGTGGAAGGGGCTTACAGCAAATTCGTGAATTCTCATGACCCCAATTGATGGAATTGATGCTGAGAAAAGTTGGTCAGAAAGCTGAGATTTTGTTGGCCACTTAATGAGAAGAAAAAGGATACAGAGGCTGATAATGGTTGCACTAGAGGCAAGGATAAGCGGTAGACCATCGCATAGATGGTATCAAGTAATGGACAAGATAAGAATTGAAGTATTTCCGAATCAAAAGTAGTCAAACAGGATGCATGGCCACACTCTTTGTATAGTGACCCCTGTATTGCAGTTTGAATTGTCTGAGCATAAATACCAGGGATGAGATTTGCAGAATGTGAACATTTCTGAAAATGGCCTGCCGGTCTGGGTTTCCCCCTTATTCTAGACCCGGAACCTCCCAGATGTTACAATCAGGTTTACAGACTCTGTGCATCACCAGAAATAGAAAATCACAGGTTTGGACACAATGCAGACTATTTGTTTCTCCCTTTAATGCCTAATTCACTTCTTTCAAGAAAATTTGAAGACTCAAGGAGATTGAGGAAAAACAAATCCTAAAATCAGGAAAAATCCTGAGAAATCACATGCCTGACTAATGTAGAAACTGACATCACATTCGTGATAATTGTGTAGTTTGACTTTGAAGCCTCAATCAGCCTCAACCAAAGTGTGGACCCAGGGTGGGAGTTTCAAAGGAGCTTAGATAGAATTCTAAATGTATAAGAGTCCAAATAATCACTCAAAATATTGTACACAAAAATACAAAATTATATGCATTTCCAGGAAAACTGTCCCTTTTTTTCAATGCCTTCTTCAACTGAAATTTTAAAAAGTAATGAATCCATTCTTCAATTATTAACATTTGTTTCCAATTATTATTATTATTATTATTATTATTATTATATATTTCTGGTAATGAAACCAAGGATGCCTCATAAGTGAACTTAATCACTGTAGCTCGCAAGCCTGAGGAAACAAGGGTGCTTGCCATGTGAACCAGAAACACAAGGGTGTCTATTGAAGCCATGAACAATTGTGGCATTTTGGGATAACAATTACTAGATGAAACTTGACTGTTATCGCCTGCCTTTGAAATAAAATATTTGTTTATGCTGTGACGATGATGTTTATTGTACAACGGGTCAACTCCCGGGCAAGCCCACCGCTAAATTGAATTTCAATCAATACAATGCATTTTATAAATATGTCGCTTGAAAGTAGTTTACTTTGCTTTTGACAGGGGAAGTGGAGTGGAATTGATTAAAGACAAACATCACAATGGGCTAAATAGTGACACACTGAGTAGGTACGAGGTCCTGCATTTTCCTCCTCCTTGCAACCGACTCCACCAGAGCAGAGCTGCCAACATTTGCATCTTGCCATCAGGGAGATTTTGTACAACAATCAGGGAGATATTAAGAGTTACATTCAACATAATAGGGAAAAAGTTTCCACAATCAGGGAGATTTTGTACAACAATCAGGGAGAATATTTAGAATTACATTCAACATAATAGCGACAAAGTTTCCATAATCACGGAGATTTTCAAATTTGTTCATCAGAGCATGGAAAGATTGGTTTATTTTCAGGCACCTTTCTGCAGAATCAGGGAAAGTTGGCAGCTAGAGTATGACCCAACACTTCACACATGATACAAAATGATACAAAAATGTGTACCAATCCAGAAAACCGAAGGAGCAAAAAGAGTTGTCAATTCAATGGTGTCACCTCTGGCATTTAAAAGACCTTAATGTCAAGATGAGAAGCGAGCTATATTCATTCAGTTCTGATCCACCATTTTTAAAGAGCATTATGTCTGGCACGGAAGGAAATCTTCACTATAATATTGCATCAATACAAAGTTCCAGTATAGTAAGCTACCATACCCCCCAAATATCCAAATTCAAACATATTTGAATCCATAGGAATACAAAAAACAAACCCCAAAACCCCAATAATAATAATAATATGATCTTATATAGTGCATGTATCTACCAATAAGGTACTCAAGGCGATTGAACATTTTAAGACTGGTTTTTTAATTGTTTTAATTATAAGACCGATTTACGTAGCAACTTCCAATGGTTTACAAGGTGCTGCGGCGCATTCAGCAGCCACTGCCAGAAACACTGGGGCAAACTCTTTCTCTTAGCGATGAGTGTACTGGGTTATATTACCTGTATTACACAACACGCTGGAACTAAAACAATATTTACAGCAATTCTCAGTCCTCAAGAGATATAGCACAAATCTAAAAAAACATGGGGGTTTTTCTTCTTAGTTCTTATTCCAGACAGTAAGAGCCTTATACTTGTCTACTTTTTGTGATGGTATAGACTGTGCAAGTCTTGCGCGTATCTGAACAAGAAAACACGTCAAACGAAGAAACAAAAATTCTCTGAAATCAAATCTTGGCGTGTCGTGGCCGAGCGGATAAGAACACCGAACTCAAGCTCTGGTTTTTCTGATCAGCAGAGTGTGGGTTCGAATCCCAGTCGTGACACTTGTGTCCTAAAGCAAGACACTTAACCACATGCTTCGTCATTCGGATGGGACGTAAAGCCGTTGGTCCCGTGTGTTGTGTAATGCACATAAAAGAACCCAGTGCACTTATCGTAAAGAGAAGGGGTTCGCCCCGGTGTTCCTGGTTTGATCGGCAGCATATTGCGCCACAGCACCCTGTAAACCATTACATGGTGCTATGTAAAGGAGTAGGTCTCATACCTCAGAAACGTAGCTCAACAATACCTTGCAGGCAAATACAGAATGTTGAAGCGCCTTGAGCGTCACTGAGTGACGGATATGTGCGCTATATAAGAAGCCACTATTACTATTATTATTATTACATAATATCTAATGACAAAATCTGAACAACACAAATACTCATTACATGTTTATAAAATCAGTTTATTTTTATTTTTATAATAAATACACAAATAATATGTTAATTATTCTTGAAGCAAAATTTAAACTCTGTGACAAGGATGCTTTAATATTTGATCTTAACTTTTCAGAAACCTCTTACGTGGATTCGCGATGGTCACACGGGCGTTAAATTAACTATTGACACAGTTTATAGAGGACGCTGACACCTCAATAACCGCAGACTACAATGAAAAGGCTTCGCGTTGTAATTACAGCATCTGGCGATTATCATCGCGCATCCAAAACAAGCGTTTACATAAGTTTTGTGATCGGAGGTGAGCACAAAATTCTTCATTTTTTGCAGTAACCGGAAGCTGAGGTCAAGTTTGTTTCTCAGGTTTTCTTTGCTATATTGTTGAATTGATTTTACTTTCATATTTTGTATCACTAAGTATTACATTCCCAACAACATATATATTTTTCATGGTCATAAACCACACTAAACTAAAATAATTGACAAAGCAAAATCTTGCCAACGTAAATCTCAAAATGGTTGGGACCACAATGGTCCCGGAAGTTCAAATATGCTTGAGACTTGCACAGTCTATTCAATGTCAAGAAAGTACTTTTCAACAAAGAGACCCCCCCTCTAATGTAAAGTATGGACAGGAATATTGAATAAAACAACGACACAGCTATGAAAATTATGAGAGAGAATTTAATACCTTCAATGTAGCTTTTGTTATTGCTGCAAGTATTTTGCATGAAATGCAGATAAAGACCTTGTGCGGAATCAGAGAGGCTCAATGTACAGGGAGCACATTAAGTTGTGGTGAATAACATTTGCCTGTCATCTAATCTGCCCGAAGGAACAAATAGTAATTCTAAATCCTGTTGCAGATTGGAAAGATATACTGTAAGATGGGAAAGAAATCACTCAGACTGACGGAGAACTTTGACGATGATTCTTTGAGATGCGCTCGATACGGTGAAAAAAACTTTTATCGTTCATTTCTTCCGATTTACATCGCTTAAAGTGTTCAAATTTATTTTTGTGAGCTTAAGGCACATGGTCAAAATAGCATGCATTAGCATCTTGACATCTGTGAGCTACCTAGAGTTGATAACCATGATAGTGTGTTGTGGCTGAGCGGTCTAGTGCATCAAACTCAAATTCTGGCGTTTGAATCCCCGTTGTGATACTTGTGTCCTCGAGTAACACATTTTGTACTTCAAGTGCTTCTCTTCAACCAGGAGTAAATGGGTACCTATCGGGCACAGATGGTTCTTGTGATTGATTGGAGCTGGTTTTGATACATCGGGCAGCACGGGCTGTGTAATACTCCCCAGGAAGTTTAATTAAAGGAAGGAAATAAATGGCCCTATAACGGTGGTAATCAGACCGTGTCCGAATTAATGGCTTTGGCTACAGCTATGGCCGGAACACCAAAAGTCCTATGAAAGCCAACGTCCATAGCTAGCTGTTGCCGAAGTTGCTTGATTCATTTTGTTTATACAATTTTTTTTATGAGAAATCGTCTAACATCAGAAGGCCAGACGGCCACTTCAAGGTGAGGGCTAAATTTAACTGATTTTGGCTGTCGACCCAAATCAACTGCCACCAGGGGCACGTTACCATCTACTCCTGGGGCTGAAACAGAGTTACCCCCCCCCCCCTTCACAGTCCTTAAGGATGTAGGCATGGGTATCATCCACTAGGAGCCTGGCTGCTAGAGCAGAATGCACTACATTCCCAATATGTTCATGTGCCTTGAGTGTCATGCTTGGCGGAAACTGACATTATTTGAAATGACCATTAAAAATTGTTATCATCATTAGTTGCACCTGGACCCCCTTCTACATGTTCTGGGTGATTAGTTGGCAGTGTGGACGACTGTTACTGAAACACAACCCTTGGGTTCCGGATCGGTTCAATGGTGATTCATTTCCCATCTAATCTGAAAGAACAGCAGGCATTACTCTAGCGAAACTGGGTTTGGCTGCAAAACGTTCAGTTGTAACAGCAGGCATTACTCTACCGAAACTTGGTTTGGATGGAAACGGTCAGGTGCAATAGCTGTGGGAATACCCATGGATAGCTTATGGTTTAATATTTTATGTTATCTTTTTTAAGGCTCTTAGATTATTTTATCCTTTTGTTTGGTAGCGTTTTGAATTCGTACAGCACCTTGGGATCCAGTCATGGATGTAAGGCGCTTTATATATGCATAAATTATTATTTATTATAGCATTCGCACTTATTGGTAACAATAAGAGAAGCAATCCATGCCACATTCATGGTGGAATAGTTTCAAACAAACAACATCAAACAATCTCTCTACAGGAAAACAACATTTTAAAATCACCCCCCCAAAAAATAAATAAAAATAAATAAATAAATAAATAAATTAATAATAATAATAATAATAATAATAATAATGAATAAATAATAATAATAATAATAAATCAAATAATAAACAAATAAATAAAAGAACCTTGCCAAACATAATTCTGCAACCTGGGCCCCATTTCATTGAGATGCTTAAGCGTATAATAGTGCTACGCAAAAATAAGCAGGCTACCACTCACAAAGGGTACATGTGGATATTTTGGCTAGTAACCTTATTCCGGTAAGCAAAATCGTTTGCGCTTGGCTACATTTTGTGCTTAAACAGCTCTAAGAAATTGGGCCCTGGATCAGTCTTTAGGAGGGTAATACTAACCTGTTTAATAAGAACATACCCTGGCCCTCCCAGTACCCCCCCCCCACATGAAACTAAACAAAATCCTTACTCAAGAGAATTCTGCAACTTGGATCGGTCTTTGAGGAGGGTATACTAACCTGTCTAATAAGATCAGAGAGAGCTGGGTTCCACGACGAAGGGTAATGTGGATGAGTTGATTGATACATGTGCATCATATCGCTGATGGAGGAATTAGAATGGATGTCATACGGCCTCTGCAGGGATGGCACCAAACACCAGCAATCCAGAGGATCGAGCCACAAGCCGGGGAACGGATGACGGAACCGAGACCATGTTGATACCAAGCCGATTCAGAGATGTTCACATACAGGGGAGAAAAAAGGGATAAGAAACATAGAGAGCAACATCAAAAAGACGGCAATACAAGGTAACAAATCGATGTTCTTCATTTTCAATTGATCGGGGGATACAGCGGTGATTTATTCAGGGTTCCGGTGATATGGCAGATGTTTGCATCCACTCAGAATGAATGTAATGGAGTGAGCCACAGCTGAATCTTAAATGGAAGCAAAATATGACTACCTGTGCTCGGACGCTCCTGCATCCCATCTGCATTGATTGTGGAGCAGCCCTTAGTCCCATGGGGCAAGGCAAGGCAAGCCAAGGAAAGGAAAGGAAAGGAAAGGAAAGGAAAGGAAAGGCAAGCCAAGGCAAGCCAAGTCAAGCCAAGCCAAGCCAAGGCAAGGCAAGGCAAGCCAAGGAAAGGAAAGGAAAGGAAAGGCAAGCCAAGGCAAGTCAAGCCAAGCCAAGGCAAGGCAAGGCAAGGCAAGGCAAGGCAAGGCAAGGCAAGGCAAGGCAAGGCAAGGCAAGGCAAGGCAAGGCAAGGCAAGGCAAGGCAAGGCAAGGCAAGGCAAGGCAAGGCAAGGCAAGGCAAGGCAAGGCAAGGCAAGGCAAGGCAAGCCAAGGCAAGCCAAGGCAAGCCAAGGCAAGCCAAGGCAAGCCAAGTCAAGCCAAGGAAAGGCAAGGCAAGGCAAGGCAAGGCAAGCCAAGCCAAGCCAAGCCAAGCCAAGCCAAGCCAAGCCAAGCCAAGCCAAGCCAAGCCAAGCCAAGCCAATACCAGAAAGGTTTCCATGCACAGAGTACCTTCAGGAATGCTAATAACTAACATGCCCAAGACAAGCCATATATTTCACTTATTTTTAATCAATTAACACCAGATGCTACATTGAGACAAAAATGTTTTCAAGAACACACAATCAAGGACCATATAAACACACATTTATAATGTTCTCTGTGTGTGGGTGCTGTGTGGCAATCCGCTTTGAATGTTCTGTGTAAGCATAAGGCCACATAAAAAAAACTTGTTCATCGTCCCCGCCCGACTTTTCAACTCTTAGATTTTTCAGCTAATATTTTTTGGGGGAAAGTCAGGTTTCTTTGGCTGACAAATTCTAGACACAAATTTAATATATTCGGTACCAATCCTGAAAAGAGGTAAACTACTTTTAATAATTTTACATGAAAATCATGATCGAAAAGAAACAACAACACTGGCTTAAACAAACCCTCACTCACTCACACCCCTTTTTCTGTTTAATTATTTTTTTTTAAAGAAAACACTCATTCTGCAAGGACGTCTTCATGCATTTATGGCTCAAGCATTTATGTGAAGAAGAACCTTTTAAGGTCGGTCTGAAGTATAATGTGCCGCTTATAAAAACACAGAGAATTTTGTTCCCTGACTTGAATTCAGATCAGAACAAATAACACTACCTTCCCTGCTAATGGAACTACATGTACAAACAAAACACACAAACATGTTTTTGCACGACATGAGAGGGTTTTCTTTTCTAACTGGCTTAAGAAGGTACACCAACGAACCCTGAACGGGTCCTGGATCAATAAAAGGGGTCGCCCACAAACCTCCCACTCTTAAAGTGGTGGTACTGTGGTGATTACATGTTATCAATCCCTCAAAATGTCTATACTTGTGGGGAATGTATATCATCTAATTATTCATGGTGGGGCAGATAGGGGGAAATTTTGGGGGAATTGTGCCTTTTGAATGGTAGCCATTTTGAATGTTTTCAAAATTGTTGATATTCCACCTATATTTTTCAAAGAACAAAATCTGCGATTTCCCTATTGCCAAATATAGAGAATATTTGGAGAACAAAAAAATATAAAATGGAAACATCTTCATCATGAAGTTCCATCTCCACCAGGGATAAGAATCATTGCTGACAAAAAGGTCTGAAGCTAGGATCCAAACATTAGATGGCATGTTGAAACAAAGGTATTTCAAACTTTTGATAACCCCTAGAGTTATAGATTTCAAGGAGCTTTTAGGGAACAGTATCCTCAGCACTAGAGAAGTACATCAAAGAGAAGGATTTCTTTACATCTGAAGACAAAAACGGCTACATTTTTTACGAGGCAGACAACAACAAAAGGGTCTGAATTCAGACAAACATCTGAATATTCCCACCCCGGTCAACCATGGAAGTCCCAAAATGTCACCTCAAATCTTATATCAACTGATGAGACAATGCTGTAACCAATCATCTTCATACCCTCGTCCCATGTCCCTGCCCCCAAATGGAAGCCCGTCATCCCCATCTCTTCGGTGTTTTTTCTCAACAGAAGACGAGCACCATGTTGGGAATGACTGAGAGCAAAGGCGACCACTGCACTAGATACCCCCACTCATTTAATTACACTCATTTCATTGCAAATTCCCCGGAATGCCTCCTGATTGGAAATCCGCTCTATATAAATTGAATTTTTTTTCCTAGCATTAGGGGAGCTGCACCTCAAAGGGGGATGCTAATCACAATTTTAGCTCAAAAATGGACACCGAAATGAGCCCACAGGATTGCGGCAGTTGAGAAATAATATAACATCTCCCCCACTTCAATGGGACCACAATAAGTAGCAGACCACGTGAATAATTGACCAGAGAAAACCCTTTTTTTCCCCTCCCTCCCCACAATCTAATCAAGCTAAGTCTGAAGTGGTCCATTGAGTACATTTTCACATACCTTAGATTTCAAGGCAATCATCAGGCCAGGGTCTGTGCTCAGACCCTCTCAAGATAAAGTATAGAGTTTCCCCTGCCTTCACCCGATGATAAGTTATATTTAATGAGCACTTTAAAGCCAAGGAATGACGAGGCCGAAGTAGCGGCAAAAAAACACTTCATCAATAACCATCGGAGTAGATTTGAATTCCTGCGAAGCCTTAAGAAGGGATTTGGGTACTTATCCAAAAGGTGGTTTTTTTATGAGAGTTTTTGCTGTTGCTTTCTTTTCGAGTTAAACATCGGTTCATAAAGTCTCCTTGCTATCCACCATCAAGCCATAATGGCTGATCCAGTCTGTTAGCATGACACAGGCACTTACTACACCTGTCCATGACAAATTGGTTGGTCAGGGTGCCCTCTTTTTGAGCCAACAACCAAGAAATTAAAGCTTCCTCTTTAAGCTTGTCTCTTTAAGCTTGTCTAAAGAACGCTACGTAAACAAAAAGACAGACCTTATAAGAGCTTTTTAAATTGTTCTTTTTTGATCTTGCCGTTTCCCAAGAACCTTAAGTTTGTGAGCTTTAAAAGAACTTTACCCTATGATGAATTATTATTATTATTTTTTCAACCATGTTTTTTCCCCAGCAAGTCCTTGGAGCGAGACAATTATAGCCTGTAATGTAAGAGGTCAGTGGAAAAAATTTCCTTTCCTAAAAAGAATCATCTTCTGCTTGAGAAACAATTCAATCAAGAAATATGATTGGTATTCAATTAAAATTTTTCTTTGGAAAACAAAAATGTTTTCTCTGTAAAATGAAACAAACAAACAAACAAACAAATTGGAATAATTTCACAAAGGCCAATTGTGTGGATGATTTGTATAAACTTTAACGAGAAAATACAGGATTGGTAATTGAAAATAAATAAATAGATAAATATTAAATTCAATCTGAAAAAGCTCACTGCAGCCACAGCACAAAAGTAATATGTCCGTAGCCTAAAATACTCTCCAAGTTAAGAAAATACCATTTAAAGACCCTGCAAAACCATTGCTTATTTTAATGGCCCCAATTGAAATAAGTATGAATATAATGAGCATAAGCAAAACCAACACAAAAACATAAACCTCTTTTTGTTGTATCTACTTAAAACGGCGCAACCAAATTAGCTAACATTTTCACAGGGGTGGCTGTTTATTGAAAACTAGAGGGTAGACATGAATCTTCCCTTCCACAAACAATGATTTACTCCTCCTCTTTGAACAAAGATAAAGTTGTAAAAAGTGTAAAACACTGGATCTCACAAACTGACAGTTCAATGCATACTTCAAACATTTCAAAACACCTCCCGTTCAGATGGATGCAAAATTTGAAGAGCATGATGATCTAAATTAAAGATGACAGTTTTTTTCCCTAACTCATCTCAGCCAGATAAATTGCACCCAAACACATTTTAAGTAATTCATGTCCGCAGTAGTTTGCTTGATAGCCAGGCCTAGACAAAGGTTTCGGGCAAATACGAAAGAAAGAAAAAGAGATTTAAAAAAAACCTCAATGATGTTGCCATGAACGCCAAATGGAAAGCTCGGAAATAGAGATAGTAGTTTCTATGGAAACAGCGATTCACTCTGCATGGATACCTATTGACTGTGGATTTAATCTTTAAATTCTTTCTTAGATTTGTCCTCTTTCAGAGAAGAAGACGACAGAGATAGAGAGAAAGAGAGAGAAGTGGAACAAGAATGAATGTGTTGACATCTGACCTTTCCGCGTAACATCTCGTAGGCACAAACCCCTAGTGACCACCAATCCACTGGAAATGTGTAGCCCTTGCAGTCTGCCGAGGCCGTGTTTAGGATATCTGGGGCTGTAGACAAACAGGGGAGAAAAAATGAAAAGAAAGATATTGACATTAAAATCAGAAAATAAAATAAAAATGCGGAAAGCGCCTCAGAAAAGAGAGGCAAGTCTGAATGATAATAAGTTAAATTTCTCAAATGTTAGGAAAATTTTGATAAAATAATGTTGTCTGTTTTATGAAAAAGATTATTATTATTTCGTCTCTACAATCTGACAATATTTCTGATACCATTTTAAACAGTTTAGAAAGCAACATACAAAAATGCAAAACAACAAATAAGTAGTTTACAGGTAAAACGCGTGTCAAATTTGTCTCTTCTATCTAGGAAGAAATGTTGGGTTGTGAGAAGAATCTGAGTAGAGACAAATTGTGTCTACATTTAGAAGAGTGTGCTCTGCTCCAATAGACCAAGGCAAACATTCCACATAAACCAACATTTAACATGGGCCTAATTTGATAGAGCTGCTTAAGTGCAAAAAATAGCTAAGCACAACAAAATTATGCTTATCAGAATACCAGCCAAAATTCTACGCCACATGTACAATTTGTGACTGGTAAACTGCTTATTTTTGCATAGCAGAACATTTTAAGCATTATTTTCTGCTTAAACAACTCTATGAAATTGGACCCTGGTTTTGACCTGCAAACTGCTTCCAGTTTTTTTCTTACTTTCTTCAAATATGCAAAGCTTCAAACCTTACTGAGCAAAATTCCGTTTTAGACCAGAGCCTAATTCGGTAGACTGTTCTGGCTATCAATCTTGTTGAGCTTAGAATAGTTGAGAGCTTTAAAGGTAGAGGCATACATGTAGATTTGTTTTTGTTGATGTAACATGATTTATTGGCAACTTTATCAAGGGAGATACATTAAAATTCACATGTGAAAGTTTCAGATGAATACAGTGTGTACTTGTTGAGAAAAACAGCAAAAAAACCTGTCACAGTATTTTCAGGTACCATCCGCATCTCTGGCCGAAGCATCACAAACGGACACCAACCCTCAGGAATCTGAGAAATGATTTATGCATGAATCGTTTCTCAGATTCAAATGTTTTTTTATTTAATTCTAATCAATGGAGGCATTTCAGATGAAAGAATTAATAATTTCACAGGATGCTTACTACCATTAACATCTTTATAACAAGTAAAAATTTGGATAGAAATTACGTAATGTTTTTTTCGGGGTCATTACCAGAGTATAACCCTACCTTTAAACAGTACCATGGTATTTCACTTTGGTCTGTATGGCAGGGTTAATTCTACATTCTACATTCGGCCCTGTACTAAAATGTATGGACATGGTCTGATCTACATTGCACCTGGGCCCAATTTCACACAGCTGCTTAAGCAGACAATTTTGCCAAACAATTTCTTTGCAAAGCAAAACTTATCAAGATATTAAAGATGGTGCATGAGACATGGTACTTTGGCTGGTAACCTTATTCTAGTAGGCATAAGTGTTTATGTTGTGCTGAGCTATTCTCTGTGCTTGAGCAGCTCTGTAAAATTTGGCGCTGATCAAGTGGAAATATGAACTGACAACAAAACAAACTGCTGATCCCCTTGAGTCGTGGATGGAAATGAAACACCGAGTCATTTAGACTGAATCATTGAGATCACTAAGCTTTGGCTTTGAAACAAAAGTTCTAACAGGTGGACAGGACTGTGGTGGGGATACAGACAGCTCTCCATGCTTATCCAACATGTCATCCCTTCAGATCAGGTCATATCCTCTATTTAGAGTCTTCCCTAGACCTATTCAAGAAAACAAGCAAACAGGACCAACCCCCCCCCCCTGGAATTTTGCATCCAATGAAAAATAAGTTTTAAGGTTTGCACATACATGTAAAAGAAAAACTCCACCTTTGCACTTTTCAACACAGAGGGGGTGGCAATCAGGATCATCCGATATCAGATTTTTCCATACATTGAAAAATAAGTTTCCACGTACATTTTAAAATCCCCCTCCACCTAAAACATTAACACTTTTCAACACAGAGAGGCTGGCAAACAGGAACTATCCCACCCTACACTTGTTCATGCATTGCAAAATAAGTTCAAGGTTTACATCAAGTACATTTCAAAATTCCCCCTCCACCTTCAACCTTTACATTTTGTCACTGCGGATCACTGCCAGTGTATATAACTTCAGGGTATATTTAATTGTAGTTTGCTTTTAAGTGACAACTTGCCAACAGATGGATATCTCAGGAGTTTGCCCTCCGACCCACAGTTGGATGATGATTGGTTACATCCACAGCCGTCCAAAACTCAGTAACTTGAGTAGTTGATAAAAATCCTACAGTGTATATCTTTCATATTTTCCCTGTCTCGGTCCCGAGTTAAGAGACGTCCTAATCCAGGCATCGTGAGACAAATTCAGCTGCCTCCAAAGACACGCTGGTAGGTTTTCTCATCTTTATTGAGGGAAGGTTTCAATTTCATGATATGCCGCTAAACAAAATTATCTGCCAGACAAAAGTCTTTGGGGGTACTAGACACACGTAATTTACACCACAAGACATTTCGGCTGGAAATATGTTTTTTTGGGTTGTTTTTTTGCTGAGTGATAATTTTTCTGAGTTTAGTCAATTTGAGCTTTTCAATCAGCTTCCTGAAAGGAATAATAATAACATGAATTTATAGAGCACTTTTAACAAAGGATTCAAAGCGAAATTTGAGTAACTCTTTGCAGTTCTAATATTTCACAAACTTAAGTCGGGATGGAATCACACGAAAGCCGTGGCCTCTGTTGCCCTGGTCTTGGCCTTGGTGCCCCATTAAAAGTTTCCCATAGACTTGAAGATTTTCCAATGGAAGTGCCGATTTGAGAAATGAAAATGGTCTTTCCCCCACACATGCAATTCCAGGCCTATTAAGTACTTTTTGTTCTTCATTGACGAAACGTTGGATATTTGATACATAAATAACTTTTTAAAAACCTGTTATGTCAACGGTGTCCAATCTGTTGTTCATAACAGATACACTAAAAAAAACACGGTGTACCAGCGATTGTTGATGTCCAAAACAAAAATGGCAGCAACATGACAAAGGGACTTTAGTACCAATCTCCTTCCCAGTGGTGTATGATCTCGCTGCGCCATTTCCCCCCCCCCCCCCCGAATGCCTTGCTCGATCATAACCCCTGGAAGTGTGACTTTGAAAATATCAAAATATATTGGATATTTTAATTAGACCTGTGGTTGATCCATTCTGTGTTAGAGACATATGCAGAGCGCGCTATCAAAAGAGGCATCAAGTCATAGAGCAACTGGTCCCCTCTCATTCTTCTTTGAGCTTGTGATTATGTCCAATTGTATGCAGTTCAGGGTGACCGTGTACAAACATGATTCATTTGAAGTTGATTGCATCAAAATACTTGCATTTTGACACACACATACTAAGCGCCGTACAAGTGCTCAACAGTTTTTAACAAGCATGCGCGCAGAGCAGTTTTGGTTAGGCAATCAGCGTTGTTTTTCGGTGATTCCCTTACAGGAGTAAGTGACGAGAGGTATCGATTCGACGTGCCGCCATGGTAGCGAGGCTGCTCTGCAGCACATACATACTTATTAAACTGATCCAGAGAGAAAGATGTGGTTGTAGGAACGCCAGCAGTTCAACCGCTCACTGAATGCTGGATGTTTTGACAGTATAGAGAAAGGAGCAAGAGTGCACATGTAATAACGTGGATTAATGAATCGTTGCAACAAGATAAATACATCTGGATGTGTTGACGACCGGTAAAATAACATTGAAGCGTTCGATGGACCAATAAAGTTTGTACAGTCTGCTCATGAAGGGTTATTTTGATACTGTATTGTGGTGCTGCAGACTCTCTTTATCTTCTGCACGGCAGCCAAGTATTTTAATCTACTTTAGTTTCTTATCGAGTGAGAGAGGGGCGAGCTGCAAACACGGTGTGTTTGCTTAGGTTCATCTACAATATTCACTTCCATGATAACTTTTATTCTTGTAAGTCTATATTGACTTCTCCAGGAGACGGTCCAAGTATACTGATTGAAATGTCGAGCAGAAACCGCCTCTTCTCAGAGCCACCACTAATCAAAAGAGATTTCTTGCATGGTGTCACCGCAAACCTTACTTACTTAGTACTTGCACCATGCATAACTTCAAGTCTTATCTATATTGACTTGTGAAGGCTGTGGAAACGTAGGAAACCTGTTGAAACCAAGGACGGTTTCAAACTTAGAAAAATCCGGTCTTTAAAGATGCTTGGTCTGGTTTGACCTGAGAAATTCAGATTTAAATATTACAAAGCTATTATTATAGATTCATTAAAGTTTTCTTTCAGGGTATAGCACAGTAAAATCCACCAATGATAAGTTAAAAACTAAAATGAATTATTGTCGGGATACTGACATTATCTCGAGTACATCAACCATGTACAAACAAATTTGCATGTTACATCTATTTTGTGCATTGTCCGATGCATAAAAGCAAAATTGTTTGTATGATTTTTGTTTTGAAACATCTGTCAAAATTTGCTATGAGAAAAAAATTCAAAAAAATTCCACAAAAAAAAAGTTTATCGCAGCAGTAGCTTTTCCCACACCAGTAGTTCTGTCTAAGATATTTTTTTAAACATGACTAGATATCAGTTAAAGGGAGGGTATACCTTTGGTAATTACTCCAAAAATTAATCACCGTAAAAACTTTGGTAAGAAGCACTGCAGCTGGTGATAATGTCTTACATTTTGAGAAACGATTCCCTTCAAAGGAATTTGGTTTTAGAGAGAGGGATTCAAAAGCATTTCAATATGAAAAACGTTTCTTTATGAAACGTTTCTCGGATTGTATATTCCAATTACGAATTATTCTTCCTGCGTGGACATAACCACTCTAGATTTTCAGTGATATCTCAAAAGCGCTTTCACTTTTTGAAATGAAATTTTCACATTTTTCCTGTATTTTGTACAATGTACGTCTAAATTTTTATAGGATTAAAACAATCAAACGGTTCCAAAAACCAAAGGTATACTTTGCCTTTAAAGAAATAAAATATTCCTGCATATAACTGCAGTCTTAGCCAAAACCAAGTGGGCCCAAACGGCACAGGAAATTACACTCCTCACTGCGACTGGACACCTCATTTTTTTTCCGCCAATATTTCCATAACCCATATACCCCCCCCCGGCAGATTGACATGGTTCTGTGTACACATACACTGTACATGTAATGTGTACCCCGGGCATTGTTTTCTCTGCAATCTGATCACAAGAAAATGATCTTCTTTCATAAATACTGCATATTAGTAGATATCGATGGGGGGGGGGGTGTCAATGCTGTGTTGTTTTTAATAATGTTCTCCATGTCGGTTCAATTTCGTCTGATGGAAATTGTCATGTTGGTAAACCTTTGATTCTGCGGAGGCTATTTTGTTCAAACATATGGTTGATATGGATTTAGAGAGGCCTTGTGGAGAAAAACCAAAGATGAAAGGAAAAGTGCTAAAACGTTTACATGAAGACAAAGTCAAGAGGTTAGTAACTATCAGAAAAATAAATTGTATTTCTTTTTTTTATTAGTTTGGGGTTGACCAAAGAGATATTGACTGGAGTGGGATTAGAACCAACGACCTCGGGATTAACAAGCCGGCACTCTACCCCCACAGTAGACAGTAGATGGATAAACTGGAAAGCCATTCCTTCCGAGTTGAGTGAGAAACTTTTACAATTTCAATTGTTAACTTTACAACTCCACTCTGTAGAGTTGGAATTACTTGAAGAATATAATTCACACCAAGTCAAAGCACCATTGTCCAAGGGTCATGACATTTGTGTCCTAAAAGCAAGACACTTTACCATTATTGCTTCGTCCTTCGGATGGGGTGAAAGCCGTTGGTCCCCTGTGTTGTGTAATGCACGTAAAAGAACCCAGTAACACTTATCGTAAAGAGAAGGGGTTCACCCCGGCGTTCCTGGTTTGATCGGGAGGATATTGCGTTACAGCACCTTGTAAACCATTACATGGTGCTATGTAAAGGCATTGGTCTCATACTTCAAAAACGAAGCTCCGCATACCATGCAGGAAAAAAATACTGAGCGCCTTGATACGCCCATCGGGTGTGATAAAGTGCTATATAAGAACTCAGTATTATCATTACTCTGAAGGGAAATGTGAATTTCAACATGGCAACTTCAAGGAGCACAAAGGCAATGACCAGGGGATAGAATAGGAGGAAATCTTCTTCATTGCCCCGGGATTGATTCTACAAAACACTTAAGATTCATCTTAAGATATGTTGTCATTATCGCCATGGTGATTTGTACACGCAGCATCACACCTTGCTTATTTGCTTATAAGCAATTACGACTGACACACGTTTTCTTAAGATCAATTCTGAACTCTTACTTTCAAGCATGATTTTTTACCCTTAGGGAAAAAAAAGTAGGAACATTTTATGGAGTTCAAGGGTTGACCTACACATAGTGTAGGCTTTAATATACTTTTGAAGGCTATTTCATCACATTTTTTTCTGCTTTTTCCCTTGGGCAAAAATATCGGAAATCAGAGTACTGTGGGAAGAATATCAGTGACACTGAGAGGACCTTGACCCCATTGATTAAACAAGTCTTGGTTTTTAACTCTCTGAAAAGAGACAAAGAACTTTATTCTTTAGAGACGTTGCTGTCCACAACCAGACAGACCCCTACAATCCAACAAACAAATCTCATCTTGAAAGAGTGTGCATTTAATTGAATAATCGGTCTGCACTTCACGTTTCACATTGACGGGGGCAAAATCCTAACGGCAGAAAAAAACAACTTGTTGTCACGCTCCGGGTCCCAACCAAGGGTACACAGACAATGCTGTTTCATGGAACTTAATTTTGTTTTGTTTTCCTGTTCTTCTGCTTCTTCTGCTTGTGAAACAAGTTTAATTGCTGAGAATTTAAAAAAAATCAAAACAAAAATCAATTATCTCAGGTATTTTAGGGCTGCCAACATTTGCATCTTACAACCAGGGAGATTTCGTACAACAATCATGGAGATATTTAGAATAACATTCAACAAGGACAAAAGATTTCCATAATCAAGAAGAATTCTTAAATTTGTTCATCAAAACATGAAAAGATTGGTTTACTCTCAGGGAACTTTTTACAGAATAAGGGAAAGTTGGTAACTCTGGTATTTGTATAGAGAGCTCTGTCATAATTTTCCTACACTATTCCCAGGTTGTTCTTTCTGTTTGTTTGTTTGTTTTGTTTTTTATATGGAAAAAGATCTTATACCTGTACTGTTATATAGAAAACTAGTAGGGTGAGATGGCCTTAGCTTTCGATCCAAACCGGACCTTCGTCAGAGGCATAAACAAGCACAAACAAAAACATATCCATTTATAGCAAAACTAGAAGCTAAGGATTATGGGAAGGCATCCAGAAAAAAGCGGTAAAATCAAAGCCAATCAAATTTATTAGTTTACAAACAATGGGTGGCTAAGAACCAATCAGTGTAAAGTAGTGATGACAAAAGGATGGTCAATGTGAAAGGGTGGATTACTGGACCATAAAGGTGGTAAGTGCATTCTGGGTAATGCCGGAAGCACGAAAGACTAGGATTACAGGGCAAGCTGCATCAGGATAATGCGATTAACTGATATATACATATATGAATTTCCCCCCTTTTTCATTAAGCTTAATTTTATTATCATTTTCTGTTTTGTTTGGGTGGGTCCTGAAGGAGCATTGTGGAAAAATACTGATGCAATAAATGTCACTACACTGAGTTAGTAACCCTTCATCTTTTGCTCTTCGTCTTTAATGCAAAATGGAAGATGCGGTGGGCTGGGCGGACAGTCTTTGAGGTCCTGACATTTGCAGACTATTTGTTTTCTCCATTCTGAGGGCTTTCAAGCTCATTAACACAGACTGACTGGTAATTGGCAGAAATAATTACTAGCTAAATTATTCATCCCTTGCGGTGTATTCCTGCGGAGGCCGAGTAAATCTGAGCTGGCATTACCATGCAATCAAGGTCTGAGTCTATCAAAGAAACCAAAAGGGTAGATTGATCTTTGTTTACGAGAGAGAGAGAGAGAAAAAAAAGTCTGATAAATAGGCCCCATGTTTTTGTATTTGGATGATATAATTAGGAAAACACATTAGGTGCTGGTGACAAAATGATGATTGCGCATACAAATGTATAGTTACTAGGAGATTTACGATGGAGACACATTCAGACGGACAGTGAGAGACAAAAACACAACTAGAGCAAGATGTAAATGATAACCCATCAGAATCTCTAGCTACTTGAGAATACCATAACCATGGCAACAAACAGCCCATCAAGCGATGGCGGCGGCGACGACGGCGGTTCCGGGTCGCTGGAAAAAATCCAAAGATTAATTAATCAAGTACCACAGTTTGTTTGCTGCCCTGTGATTAAAATGCTGAATGTGAAAGAGCATGACCATCTTCAATTGGTCTGATCCAGGGTATAGGAATATCAAATAACTAGAATAGAGAAATCAAACAACCAGAAATCTGTATAGAGAGTGACAACCTCGTACTACGACAGCTGAAGATTATAGCACAAAATGGACTGGAAAAAAACCCCTTAACCCTGGAAAGCGCCCCCTACATTTCGCGCACATTGACTCGGTGCTTGGGGATTGCAGTCCCCATTATGTTCTTGCATATCATAATTGAGTTCAGAATGTGGATAAATGACTTTCTTTATGCTTTTTCTAACTTTCTATGGATGCTATAATTATCTTGAGGAGATGTCGATAGTATTTATTTAATTTTGGAAGAAAATATTGTTCACACTTAATTAACCATAAATACTGTATAGGGACAGCAATCCCCAAGACAGCGGCTGATGGACTAAATAGGATAACCAAAACCGAGTGACTGGTGAATTCACAATCACATACATGTTATCAAGTGCTGGTTGGAATTTTATTCAAAAATTGATGCTGTTTTACAAATAACTACATGTAGAATTCTCAAACCCTGGAGAAGTTTGATGTTTTTCTGTTTTTTTTTCCTACTCCAAGGGAGAAATGTGTTAATTTTACCGTACAATTTTCTCCAAATTGGCCGAGACCTAGAAAAAGAGTGACAAAACAGCCTTTGTAAAGATTCTTTTTCTTTTCTTTTCATTTGGACATTTTCCGTTAGATTGTCAGATTGACCTAAATCTTGTATAAAGATAGGAATGGTCAATGACAGTCAACACCATCCCAACCACGTCACTGACATGAAAACCTATATGTAATATGTACTACTATGATTTACTTACATGTGTTTTAAGCTAGACTTTCCCTTGTAAAGTGCCTTGATACTTTGTTTAAGGCGCTGTACAAATAAACATACTTATTATGTTAGTTAGTTATTAACTCTACAAGACTTTTGTATTCCTTTCTCAAGATTCCTGACACAACACCATCACCAGTAAATGTATAAGTAGTACGTCTTAACAGTTTAACAATTTTACAGTTAAAATGTTAAACCGTTTAACAGTAAAAACTTTGACATCCATTTCGGTTATACAATTATATTCCAGTTAGTTCCCACACAGTTCCCACACCATTTAACGGTTTAACCATTTAACCGTTTAACAATTTTACCGTTAAACTGTTTAGCCATTTAACCGAAAAAACTTTGACACCCATTTCCAAAATACGATTATATTCCATTTGGTTCCAACACAGTTCCCACACCATTTAACGGTTTAACCATTTAACAATGTTACTGTTAAACTGTTTAACCATTTAACCATAAAAACATTGACATCCAATTCAGTTATACGATTATATTCAAGTTGGTTCCCACACAGTTCCCACACCATTTAATAGTTTAACCGTTTAACCGTTTAACAATTTTACCGTTAAACTGTTCAACCGTTTAAACGTAAAAACTTTGACCTGGTGCATAGAAAAACAAGAATGCTTGACACAGCTCAGAGCCAAGAATCCAGGTTGCCCCATAAAGATGGCATCTATAGACCGTGCAAGTCTTGCGTGTATTCGAACATTTTTGGGACCACTTTGGTCCTACGTACGATGCTTTAACGCGTGAAGGAAACAAACTCACGCGCTTTAGCGGGTTCCAATGTTCGAATACGCACGAGACTTGCACAGTCTATTGGGACCTATCTTCAATATCAGGGCCCAATTTCATAGAGCTGCTTAAGCACAAAAAGTAGCTTAGCACAAATAATTATGCTTACCAGAATGAGGTTACCAGCCAAAATACCATGTCACATGTACAATTTATCACTGGTATCCTGCTCCTTTTTGCTTAGTAGACAATTTTTAAGCAATATTTCCTGCTTAAGCAGCTCTATGAAACTGGGCCCAGGGCTCCATTTCATAGAGCTGCTTAAGCAGAAAATATTGCTTAAAAAGTTTCTGCTAAGCAAATGTTAGCAGGATACCAATCACAGATTGTACATGAGAAATGTCATTTTGGCTGGTAACCATATTCTGGTAAGCATAATTTTGTTTTGCTTAGCTATTTTTTGTTCTTAAGCAGCTCTATGAAATTGGGCCCTGGTGAATTTCCCCAGTTACGTCTGCAAGCAAACAATGTGCAACAATTGATGTCAAAAGAGACAATGTACATGAAACCACATTTCAAGTTAACTGACAAAAAAAATAATATAAAATGTGATGATACAGACATACTGGCGCATGACTGAGCAAACTTATCAAGCAATTTGTGATGTAATTAGCGCTGTTGGGCCCAGGGAATGCGTAGGCATTTAATCACATTCGCAACGGTCGTTCCAAGGGTGATTCACAATCTGGTATTGGAATACACACAGAGTACACAATGTGGGAAATCGATTGACAATGTTTAAACTACGCAAGACGAGCCAACAGGGAATTAATATTCATAGTCTCATCATACGACTGTCTGGGCGGTTTAGGTCTGCATCAAATGTGGTACTCCGTTAATTATCGTCCACGCCGTGTAATGTGGTACACGGCTGTACAAAATAACAAGTGACGCAACTGCATGTTTTCGGCCGTCTCCATCTGCACAGTGTGTATTACATATAAACTATGAAATAATGCATGCGAAGATTAGCAGCGGTTCTGAAAATCCTGTTACCGACGAAATGCAATTATCGTCAGAGCTGAGGCAAAGGCAATTGAGAACACGTGTAAAACGAAGCTGCTGCCTAAATGCCTTCACCGATTGCAGTTTTTGTTTACATTTGCAAGGCACATTGCGCTCTACACAATGCATGTAACGATCTGTAAACAAACTGATGCTCCACCATTTTTTTTAACATGCACGGCTAATTTTTAAATGTTTTGATGAGGTGATTGGCAGGTTTTTTTTTTCCAATTAATTTTATTTCCATATCAAAGCACAGATATATTTCTACCGTACTGTGCATAACAAAAGGAGACTTTTTGTGGTACAAGTATAGATTATGAATTAGGCCATATAAGAAAAAAAACATGTTTCTTGTTCCCGCCTTTTTGGACGCCGCCTCCTTTTTTAAGTTATTACTTATTTTCAAAAAATAAATAAATAAATAAAAAAATTAATTAAATAACTAAGTCAAAAATACAACTTAATCATAAATAAGTTCGTATAGAGTTCTTCTTGTTGAGGGTATTCGTCAAATAAACTATCATTATCCATTTTATTCGACAAATAAAAACTATATTATTTGGTTTTTACCCGTACACCGATGTGTGTTAAAGGCACTGGACACGTTTGGTAATTGTCAAAGACCAGTATTCTCACTTGGTGTATCCCAACATATACATAAAATAACAAACCTGTGAAAATTTGGGCTCAATTGGTCATCGAAGTTGCAAGAAAATAATGAAAGAAAAAACACCCTTGTTGCACAAATTTGTGTGCTTTCAGATGCATGAAAAGGCTTCAGGTCTGAAGTCTTTTTCAGATTCAAATATTTTAGAGAGAAATTACCTCTTTCTCAAAAACTATGTTACTTCAGAGGGAGTCGTTTCTCACAATGTTTTATAATATCAACAGCTCTCCGTTGCTTGTTACCAAGTAAGTTTTATGCTAATATATATTTTGACAATTACCAAACGTGTACAGTGCCTTTAAGCACGTATACTCAGTACGTTCCCGAGTCCTGTGAAAAAAAAAATCCACAGGCATTCTACCCAGATGGGATTGGAACCCATGACCTTTGCCATTCTAGAGCAGATGTCTTACCAACTAGACAACCGAGATTGCCCAGTAGCTAGAGGCAGTTCAAATCACTATATTTTAGTAGCGGGAAATCTATTAAATGAAAAAAGAGAGTAATGTTTACAGTAAAATAAGGTCAGTATACATGTGTACAGACCAATTTGTATACGTTTGGTAATGACTCTGAAAATTAATGGCAATAAAAACTTACTTGGTAAGAAGTACAGCAGCTTTGGATAGAATAATGCATTTTGAGAAACTTTAAGTTCGAAGTACTGCGGTTATGGAAAAAGATATCATTTTTTATCCCCCAAAAATTTGAATCCGAGACATTTCTCAGATAGTATATTCCAATTGCAGATTATTCTTCCTGCAAGGACATAACCGCTCCAGATTTTCTGCAATATCTCAAAAAACGCTACCGCCTTTTGAAACAAAATTTTCACAGGTTAGTTTTATGGTATATATCTACTATATAGGACTATATAGGATTGAAACAAACAGTGGGTTCCAATTACCAAATGTATACAACCCCTTTAAATTAAAACAAGTAATTTTTACAGCATAATAAGGTCAGTATACAGTACATATGTACAGACCAATTTGATAAAAGCTCTGTACAACTGTTTCAATGCACTATAATAAATGTAACTGATTTATGGGAAGTACTTGTCCCTGATAGCTGAAAGACAATTGGGACCCAATTTCATTATGCACTAAAAAAAGTGCAGCGTAAAGTGCACAACTCTACGGTCCGTACTGAACGTATGCACAGAATACCATGATGACCGGCATCATGTGGGCCCAGGGCGCAATTTTACAAAGAGCCAAGATTGATCTAAATGTGTATCGATCTTAATTGCTATAAGCAAAGTGTGATGTCACACTACGAATCACTATGGCAATATTGACAACTCATCTTAGTGCTTTTACGAAATTGAGCCCAGGGGTCAATTTTATAAAAAGCTTAGCATACAATCTCTGCTTACAGATGGACCCTTAACACCGTTCTAATTTTGTAACCATTATGCTTAGCAGAAACAGAGCAAACAACTTTGAGCAAATTTGCTGGTCGGTTCAGTTCTTGTAATGCTTGGTGCAACAACACAAATCTTCTTGATCATACATGAAATACTATTTTGCAAACATAATTTATTTCTGCTATAGTAAGCAAAAACATTTCTGATCAGTTACCGGCTTTATGAAACTGAGCCCAAATGGTACTGTGTCTTTAAAGGCACTGAACACCTTTGGAAATTGTCAAAGACCAGTATTCTCACTTGGTGTATCCCAACATATGCATAAAATAACAAGCCTGTGAAAATTTGGGCTCAATTGGTCATCGAAGTTGCAAGAAAATGGTGAAAGAAAAAACACCCTTGTTGCAAATTTGTGTGCTTTCAGATAGGAATAAAAACTTCTTGCAAGAAGTTTTTATTATTTTAGTGAGAAATTACCTCTTTCTCAAAAACTACGTTACTTGAGAGGGAGTCGTTTCCTACAATGTTTTATACTATCACCAGCTCTCCGTTGCTTGTTACCAAGTAAGTTTTTATGCTAATATTTGTTTTGAGTCATTACGTGTACGATACCTTTAAAGGTAGGTTGATCGTTTAAAAGTCAACGAAAAACTGATTTATAGGCAAATTATCAAGAAAAATACAATGAAAGTCACCAGAAAAAGTTTCAGTTGAATCCAGTGTCTACTCGTTGAGAAAACAGTTAAAAAAAACTGTCATGGTATTTTCATAAAGAACATCAAATCCATCAACGTTTAGTGGGTACCAACCGCATCTCTGGCCGTATTGAGGGCAGCATGCAAATGGACAACACGCAAATTTCAAAATGTTGCCTACAGGCGATCGATCTTTGGAGATTCAAATTATTTGACAGACTTTTATTGATTTCTAATCAACGGGTGCACTTCAGACAAAATCATTTCAGGAGGCTTACTACCATTGCAGCTAGAGCTGCCAACATTTGCATCTTGCAATAAGGGAGATTTTGTACAACAATCAGGGAGATATTTAGAATTACATTCAACACAATAGGGAATAATTTCCACACTTAAAAGGTATTGTACACTTTTGGTAACAGCTCAAAATCAGTGTCCACATTTTATGTGATTCAACATATGCATGAACAAACAAACCTGTGAAAGTTTGAGCTCAATTGGTCATCGAGATCACGAGAAAATAGTGAAAAGAGACCTTATGTGTTTTCTGTTTTTTTCAAAATATCGCGCGTGATAAAAACTATTGTTTTACTCATTTCTCAGAAACGATAGCAGTTTCAGCAGAAACATTTTAAGGAACCCTTTCAACCATTACTTACTCTTTAAATCATGTAAGTTGTGTGTGAATCTGTGAACATTTGTGTTTTTCGATCTTACCAATAGTGTACAGGGCCTTTAAGAGAGATTTCCATATTGGTTCATCAGAACATGCATGGAAAGAATGGTTTATTTTCAGGGAACTTTCTGCAGAATCAGGGAGAGTTGGCAGCTCTGGTAGTACCATCTTTATGACAAGGTCGAAGGCTTTCGGATAAAAATTACATTTTTAATTTTTTTTAATTTATATAATATTTATAGGGATTCATTACAAAAGTATACCCTATCTTTAAAGGTATCGTACACGTTTGGTAATGACTCAAAACAAATATTAGCATAAAAAGTTACTTGGTAACAAGCAACGGAGAGCTGTTGATAGTATAAAACATTGTAGGAAACAACTCCCTCTGAAGTAACGTAGTTTTTGAGAAAGAGGTAATTTCTCACTAAAATAATAAAAACTTCTTGCAAGAAGTTTTTATTCCTATCTGAAAGCACACAAATTTGTACAACGAGGGTGTTTTTTCTTTTATCATTTTCTTGCAACTTCGATGACCGATTGAGCCCAAATTTTCACAGGCTTGTTATTTCATGCATATGTTGGGATACACCAAGTGAGAACACTGGTCTTTGACAATTTCCAAACGTGTTCAGTGCCTTTAAGCATGGGATTCATTACCAAAGTATAACCCTATCTTTAAGCATTTGATATATATGTACTACCCCTACATGTATGCATTTGCCAACAACTACCAATGCTCTAAAAAATGGTGTCCATGTATTTAGGTGTAATGCCACAGATGAGGTACATGTACATGTACACATGTATCTCGCCATCTCTGGATGATTATTTACACACCTTTCTCTAGTCCATGGTAATTATAATGCTAGTCATCAGTGTAGCATGTTCAAGTTCAATCATGTTTATGTAAATGCATATTTCACATTCTCTTCTTCGCCTTTTTTTTTTAGTGGGGATTTTCTAGACGTGAATGCAATGTGGAAGTCTGGCCACAAGTTAATGAATGTGAATATCTTCCCTTTCAGGAACGATATAACATGTATAAGGCCAAAACAAAATGTTGTTTGTTTGTCCATAGAGGGTCCTCAAAAGGTAGGGTCGGTCCTTCAATTTTATTTATTTTTTATTTTTTAAAATTTTTTATATGGATCACACACAACACTTTCACTTTTTTGAACTCTTGTATCAATGTCTTTGAATAGTATTTTAATACTAACAACTGTTCAACTAACAAGATTTTATGTTGTTGATGTTTGAGATGAATGATTTACCGGAGCTACCAGCTGATGAGTGCAAAGCACTTCTGCAATACTGAAATTTCACCAGAATAAAAAGTCAGGAATGTATAAACACCGTGGGCTGGTAAACTGCTTTATATCCAATATAGTTTCTTGTTTTAACATTTGTTTACAATATTTTTTAAAAATGTTGATACTGGTAAGCAAATCTGGTTTGTGCTTAGCTATTTTTTGTGATTTAAGCAGCATTATGATATTTGGCCCTTCTCTTTCCTGTATAGTTAGACCCATTAAGCTATTAAATGCAGTTTGTTCTTCATAGTTGATCCTCTAAACAAACAAAACTTGGATGTTATAAAACAAATAACAAATATTTTGCAGATATTTTGATTTGTTGAAAGATGAAATAAATATATGTTCCATTCACCTCCCCATCACCTCCTTGAATGGAACATTCCATCTTTCAACTCATGAAAATAGTCTCACCATATTGTCAACTTGCATCCGATAGCGCATTTTATAATGTGTGCATATTATTCAATATCAATAAGAATTCACACTGAAGTTGGAAATCAATTTCCCCTTTCAAGAGAAACCCCCCAATGCCAAAATAACAAACACAATATCACCCCCCCCCCTTCCTCGTTTTCTAACAATGCTCTTCATTACAATATATTGGAACACGCATCAACTACCTGATTACTCTTATGGGTTGCCTCATCATCACAGCAGCTCTAGACCGAGCCATGGAAACAGAAATACACAGGGAGAAGCGGACGTTGATTATTTACGCAGGACACAGCCATTGAAAGCCTCTGTGACTTTTGTTTTTCCAATCGTGAGAAATCACTAATAACTGTCCTTGTACGTTCTGAATGTGTGTATTACAAAACCCGCCCGTCCGCTGACGCAAACAATTAGATAGTTTTCCAAATTTGTTTTGATGATTTGCTTTTGTTAAAATTGGTCGGACTATTGTCAGAAGCACAGCAAATTTTCAGAACAATGAACCTATTGTCAGATGAATGTTTTGCTTTGAATAAACGTTGGGATGTTTTACTAAATAGCTTCAAGGCAGGCGGCTGACGACAGTTAAAGGTTCCAAACTCAATTCACTTTGGCTTTTTACATGCAGACAATTCATTCGTTTACTTGACGTAATTAGTCTCATTCTATTATTGATTGCCGGTTTCATTGAATCCTCTGTAAATTTACCCGAACTTTTCTTCCCCCAAAAAACTACCGCAGTACAGGAAAAAAATCACACTGCATACTTATACAGTAACATCATACCAAATGAAAATAACCACATCTTTTCAGAAGAATGTAAATAAATGTACCACGAGGCCTAGATCTATGTATTGTTGGCACTCAAAACTCATCTACTGTGTTGCGCAGAGAAACTGCGATCGAGGCACATGCTGTACACATTAAGTACGAGTCAATTACATTCGCGTGAAAAGGTCCACGCAAGATGCAGAGTAAGGTTGTATAATGTTATTTAGTCGCAAACAGCGATGAGGGTGTACGCTAGAGGCACTGTACTCTATGTCTCTGACACCAATATCGGAGACGGATTGATCAAAAAGTGCAAATTAGACCACGGTTCTTAGAGATGGCAAATATCACTCGGTCTAAATTTGAAACTACACGTACATGACGTCCCATCAACTGATGAAACCGTTTATTGGCTCATAAAATTTATGTTGCAAAAAAAAATAATAATAAAAAAAATAAAATAAATAAAAACCATTTATATATTTCCTCTCTGCGCTTGCATCTCATGTGAGAAGTGTGCAAGTACCCCCCAAGCTATAAGAAAAGCTAAGACAGCTAAGAAAATACTTTGCTTTTATGAGAGACTAAGAAAGATTAAGGCAACTCATCCCGGCAAAATCTGTTCATTAAGTTATGACATGAAACACAATGAAGGGTACCACTTTGCTTCCGTCGCATTAGCATTTTTTCCCAATGGTTGTAATTTTTTATTAAAAGGGTCTGTATTTGTTTGGTAATGACTGCAGTAACGTTTCTCAGATTGTGTATTCCAATTGCAGATTATTCTTCCTGCGTGGACATAACCGCTCCAAATTTTCGGCAATATCCCCAAAACACTAAAATCTTTTGAAATGAAATTTCACAGGTTAGTTTTATGGTATATATCAACAACTATGTAGGATTAAAACAAACATCTGGTTCCAATTACCAAACGTATACAATCCCTTTACAAAACAACATCAAATTTCCATCAACAATGGACGGGAAAGGTTACATGCCTTTCCCGTCCATTTTCTAAAAATGAACTTTGAGAGTAATTAAAAACTTAATGATACTAATAATCGACTCAAGTTATTTTCAGCAAGAGTCTGCAAATCCATTCACATGTTGAAACACTTTTTGGGTGGTTTCAGGTACTGAACAAAAAATTTCAACCATTGGAAAAGCTGCTATTGTGACAGTAGATAAGAGGTACACTTCATTAGGTTTCCTGTCTAGTAAAGAATGAAGTTAGTTTCTAGTGAAAATTTTACCATTTTCCTTTAAAGGCACTGTACACGTTTGGTAATTACTCAAAATATATATTAGCATTAAAACTGACTTGGTAACGAGCAACAGAGAGCTGTTGATAGTATAAAACATTGTCAGAAATGACTCCCTCTCAAGTAACGTAGTTTTTGAGAAAGAGGTAATTTCTCACTAAAATAATAAAAACTTCTTGCAAAAAGTTTTTATTCCTATCTGAAAGCACACCAATTTGTACAACAAGGGTGTTTTTTCTTTCATCATTTTCTTGCAACTTCGATGACCAATTGAGCCAAAATTTTCACAGGCTTGCTATTTTATGCATATGTTGGGATACACCAAGTGAGAACACTGGTCTGTGACAATTACCAAACGTGTACGATGCCTTTTTAAGACTAAACTGAAACTGTAAAAAACATATGATCCACCAGGTCATCATAGCCACGATGTACATTTCAATTGCAGTTTGTTTCCCCTCTACAATTACCTTGCACATTTCAAATCAATGCACATGTGGACTGATAGTCAACAAATGTTTACCGGTAACATTAAAAAAAGTACAAGTCTGTAAATCATCCGTGACTGACGAGACAGATAACCTGCATATAAAAAGCAGAACTTGACTGGCAAAAAATGAGCTAGCTAGCGATTGTACTGAAAATGTATTATTCCTTTGAAAACATTAATCATTTTGTTTTTCCTTATATATAACATTACACTAACCTGCAGTACATAGTGCATGTAATAATAATAATAATAAAGAGAGATTTATAGCACAAACAGTTGCAGATCGTTTCCACGTCAATGTACCTTTCCACTTTCTAAAAATACAAATATTAAAGTGCAAAACTGTTATTAAAACTTCCTTTGGGGGTCTGGTAAACAATATTCATTACCAGTACGTGGTTCCATTTTTTTTTAACAAGGTCGAAACCAAAGACACGTACACATGCAGGTGGCTTTGTTTCAGACCTGATTTCACAAAGTTGGTAGTGCGACAAAATTTTGCATCTGTTTACACGCATCAGCGGGCATTTGGAGTACGATGTCTTATTTTTTGCAATTCAATCCAGTTGAACTGGTATCGCTTTACGTAAAACTAAATAGTTTTATACACACGGGAACTATAAGTCAAGCTGCAATAATCAAACCAGGTCTGTGATTCACAGTCTTGTTTTCAGATCACTTACAGACGTCACGTTACGGGAGGGAGGCGAAAATTACTAGCGGACTTGAAAACAAAAGAACAAGGTATCATCACCGGGGAAAATAAGGGTACCCCCCGGGACACCAGTTAGCACGGTTTTTCCTCAGGCAGAGAAAAGGAGGCTAGTGCATGAGAGAATATCAGAAAAACACACAGTGTGGCGGCTGTGATGAAACTGTGAGCATTTGCAAATTGAATCAGAAATCTGTACTCACCCATGTACGGTTTGGTCCCGGACATTGACGTTGCTAGACACCCTTCTTGCAATACTGTCGCTATATTGAAATCTGTTATGTGCACATGACCTGTCGACAGAAGAAAAAAAATGGGGAAAATAGAAGAGTGTGGAAAAATTAGAACCGTAATATTCATTATAATTATTGCATTTGTGTTAGACAGTTAAAGGACACAAGGGTGTTGTCAGTTTGTGTTTTTGGAATCTATGTTTCATGTATCATAATATCTTGGCATTTGACTCACTACTATCCCCGGTTATGAAGTCCAGGGCTTGAAATTTACACTGGACCGCAGGCCAAAGGCCAGTGACATCTGGCCAGTGAACTCATGAACAGACAAGTCCGCTGGTCTATGTTTTTGTTCAAATGTTGACTTTCATTCTGATAAATCTCTTTCAAATCTGTTGAGTATTGAAGAATTCTTACCCATAATACAAATGAGGACAATCTTCTCTTAATGCTCGATCAAATTAAAACAGTTCAAATGTTAAACTGTGTAGGTATTTTTTTTCTCATGTCAATTCTGGTCCAGTGAACATTTTGAGCTACAAGCCCCACAGTCTTGTAGCCAGTTTAATATCATTTCAGAAATGAGAAATGAGAAATGAAATGAAAATTCTCTGTACAAAAATGTACAGATCATATCGTCACCGTTTTCACGAAGAGCCACATATCTTAAAATGACAAATATAAATTATGAAAACGGTAACAATATGTTTGAAATGTGACATCATCATCAGGAAGGGTATCAAAAACAATGGCATTTTACACCATTTTATCATGAGATTAGAGACTTGTAACTTTTTCCCATTTTCATAAGGACTCTATTTATTAGAAAATGAGCGAATCACAAAACTGAATTCGACCTTGGAGACCCTCTTTAATAACCCTTGATTTTATATACAGACTCTTCATGAACAAGACCCTTATCATGAGACTTTAAAAAAAACCACCCACAAACATACTAAGATCCTTGACTCTGTTTTTGATGGTTTAACATGAGGCAAGTGTTTAAAGACTCCAGGCAAGTGTTTAAAGACTCCAGGCAAGATATTAATGGGCATCTATATACCACCTCGAGGAAAAGACTTGCGATGTAAAACTCTCCTGCAAGCGACAGAATAAAAAGTCTTCGCTTTCACCGCCATCTATTTTATCAGCTGCTTCTTTCTCCTGAGGTGTATTTAAGATCCCTACGATGTTCTACTCATTTACAAAAATGTCCTTCGGAAGACTGACCGTATTTATCCCCAGTGTAGAAGTGGCTATACATGAACTCCTACACATTATTTATAATTGTGCCGTTAACTGTTTTTACGAAGAGCCAAATTTATCCAAACACCTGAGACCACTGTTTTGAGACTAAATACATTTTAAAATCTGACCGACTTAAATTTTATACTGACAAAAAAAAACAACCTGCAAAAAACACCAATAAAAGGAACATTAATTTTAAGGATTTTTTTTTTAAGTGCCCTCATATATTTCTTCCACTTACCCAATTATTAGAATAAAAAATAGGTAATTTTCCATTTATAATTGTCAAGGTGTCTTCATAAAAGCAGAAAAACCCCACCATGGCTACCGGTACTTCGTGTTGTTGCCAACATGTATTATGTTTTCACAGTGAATCTGCGCAAATGTCGGGTGATCAGGCGCACCCTCAAGTGTATCTCACGATTGTTTGACCTTCTTAAATTATAGTCAATATTGTTACATGGTTTAGCATCTGGCTCAGGGTGGCTCTTTGTGAAAATGCAAAATATAGTTATTGACATGCAACTGCATTTTCCAACCCCCCCCCCCAAGAAAAAAAGGGAAAGTGCCAGGCAAAAGTAGACTTTCTTAATTTTCAATGGCACAGCTGAGAAACCCTAAACGAGGAATTGAGCTAATCAGCTTAAATTATTCATGCCTGTAAATCGATGACGGCCACTCGCCTCATTTAACTTAATGAGCTAGATGAAAGTGAACTTTTGTACAAGACACGTTGGTCTCTTCCAGAAACAAAAGATTTTATCCATTTCCAAATATTACCGGTTATGTTATATATACTGGTAAGCCAGTTTATACAGTAAAACATCATGGGGCATCACATCAAAAGCTTTGGCAAAATCAATACAAAAAAAAGCATACATTTTGGGCTGACAGGGTTTATCAAGAATTGTTGAACCAGTCGTAAGTAACATTAAGGAGTTGTGTCACACATGAACGACCTTTAACAAAGCCATGTTGCTCAGGTGTCAGTAGCATGTAGTCAATTACATGTAGATGAGATCTGACCACACTGGCTAATAACACTCTCCATAATTTTACAAGCAATAAAAGTCAAGGCAGTCGGACGATAGTTTTGAATTAAACCATTATCACCAGATTTAAAAACAGGGGGTAATGTTGGCTTTTTTCCACATGCTTGGGAGTTCACCCTGAGACAAGGACATACCGAACAAGTTGCAAAGAATTGATTACACCAGAACAGGGCCCAATTTCATAGAGCTGCTTTAAGCTCAAAAAGTAGCTAAGCGCAACAAAAGTTTGCTTACCAGAATAAGGTTACCAGCCAAACTACCATGTCACGTGTACAATTTGTGACTGGTATCCTGCTCATTTCTGCTTAGCAGAAAATTGTAAAGCAATATTTTGTGATTAAAGGGTGTGTACAACATTGGTAAGAATGAAAATATAAATGCTCACAGATTTGCACATAACTCACATGGTATAAAGATGGTCATGGTAGAAAACTTCCCTTGAAATAGTATTGCTTGAAATGCCATAGTTTTTACGAAATGAGTAAAATAATAGTATTTATCCTGCAGGATAAATTTTGATGTTTGAAAAGAAGAAAAAACACATAAGGTTTTTTTTCACTGTTTTCTCATGCCTCTGAAGACCGATTTAGCTTAAACTTTCACAGGTTTGTTATTTCATGTATATGTTGGGTCACATCGAGTTTGGATACAGGTCTTTGGCAATTACCAATGTTGTACACACCCTGAAATTGGGCCCAGGGCTTCAACAGCCGAGGTGTTATATTGTCTAGACCGGGAAATTTATCATTAATCATTTATCATTTATCAAAAATGAGCAGGATACCAGTCACAGATGATAAATGTGGCGTGGTATTTTGGCTGGTAACCTGATTTTGGTAAGCATAATTTTGTTGTGCTAAGCTACTTCTTGTGCTTTAAACAGCACTATGAAATTGGGCGCTGGCTGCACCATGATTAGAAGTCTACAATGCCATTCTGCCACAATCTGAGCCGCTGCGATATTTCCTAGCCTGTGCTCAAGCCTTTAGTCCTCAGGGGCTCGGGGGGGGGGGGGGGGGGTGACGTGGGACGAGAAAACAGTTTTGCATTGTGAACACATACGACTTGAAATTGAAGAGACAAACGTAAGAGGAATATATACTGCGTAGTTATAAAAGTGAGTGAAGGTCTCGTAAATGCCCAGAATAATATAAATGAACATGTGAATGGAAGTGTGAAACACCATGCAATTACATGTACATTGCAGGCAGTGCACAATCTCATAACAGATGGCCGAGTCGCATCTGTCAATGTCATATTGCTATGACATGAAATGGTACATGTACCAACTTGGTACATTTAGTCAAATGTCTGCAGGGTTCTTTGCATGTCAAGTACATGATGTACATTGCGATTGCTTATTTGCATCCTCCATTTTGAGCAAAGTACATTAATTTACATTTCAATATTTTATTTTTATAGGCAATGTGTGTTCTTATTAGGCTCACTTAAGCAGAAAATAGTGCTTACAAATGTTCTGCTTAGGAAAAGTAAGCAGGAGACCAGTCACAGACTGTACATGTGAAATGCTATACTGGCTGGTAACCTTATTCTGGTAAGCATCATTTTTTTGTGCTCAGCTACTTTTTGTGCTTAAAGCAGCTATTTGAAATCGGGCCCATGTTACAGACATTACAGTGCATGTTGTAGAATTGGTACTTTATTAGAAAGAAACTGTTGTTTTTGAGTCAGAATACTTATTTGGTATAAAGTGAGGCAACTAAAGGGTGTTGCTAAGGACATTGTACTATGTATTTCAACGCATGATGACGCAATGATCCAGACATAGCCGTAGCCGTAGCCGTAGCAGCCAATCCGGACATAGCCTTTGGAAACCAATCATCCAAAGAAACATTTCTGTCTGAGACAGAGGAAGTCTGTATCGAGGTCCATCAATCCAACCATTAACGAATGTTCACAATATAAGTGCCTTTTACAGTGAAGGTTCCATGTTTCATTCATGCAAGCTAGAGCAATTTCATGGTGCATTATGTTCCAAAATCCCCCATAAATAAATAAATTGTAATCAAGCTCATCCCCATCGCTGCTGGATGCTAGACACGTGCGTCGTGTATGGTCAAATCATAGTGACTGAAAAACCAAGGATATACACGTTGTAAATGTACATAATACTACCAAACAAGAAAGCAGTGCATACATGTACGGCCATATGTTTGAAATGGGACGTCATCAAATGTTTTTGGATTTTAACAAAAATTGCACTTGCAAAAGGTATCAAACACAGTGGCATTTTACACCATTTGAATGCGAGTTTAGAGACTTGTAACTTCTTTTCCATTTTCATAAAGACTCTATTCATTGGAAAATGAGTGGATCACAAAACTGAATTTGACCTTGGAGCCCCTCTTTAAAAAGAACGCCATATCAGTCAGAAATCACTTAATCACTTTGCTTTGTTTTGTTCTCTCTTTTAATGACAACATGGTCCAATTTCTTTTGCATCCCGAAAAAGTTGAAGTTTCATCTACACATCCGGATGATGTTGATGATGTCATAACATTAAATCAACATTTAAACCATAATCGTTACATACATGTACAATATCTTTGCACTATATGAAAGCTCTTGAAATATTGTACAAATCTTACACAAAGTGTGACCCCATTTGACCTTTACTTTCCGTCAAAAGCGGAAGTTGAAGTGAAAAACACCTTTTAAAGAGCTATTATGAGCTGTAGAGCCAAAGTGTTGGGGAGTTTGATCATGGTCTGAATTGATGAAGTTTTCTTTAATTCAAAAACATTTCAAAAATATTGTATAAGACGTAATTTTAGCCCTGTGTAGTATAGTCTCAGTCAAACCGCACACAGTGTAGTTTTGTTAAAAAAACAAAAAAATTAAACTCACATATGCGAGGGCTATTGATGAGGCCATTCCAGCGCTGGACAGCGCAGTTTAACGCCAAGTCAATATTGGTCAACTGTAAACTTCCTCCTGAAATTGATCGGCAACATGTTTTTTTTGTGGAGCAATCTGGGTGGTCAAGACAGTTGGTTCTACTGAATGCTGTGTTTTGCTTCGTGAGGCCCTTCTGGGCAAATACTTGTATTCTTGGCTTCTGGAATGGGTGTTACAAGCACAGTGCATCCGTCCCTTAATATTTGTAGCCAGAGCGCCAGTGGGGGAAAACAAATCGTGACTGTGATCAATTGAATTAAAGTCGTCAGGTGTTACTTGTGTTCGGTGTGACATCAACACTGGTTACTTTGTATAAATGTAGACGCTTCCAGAACATTTTGGTCCTTGAAACCGGTTCAATGAAACTCTTTGCGCATTGAAACGATTTAATTAAAAGAAACTCCAGACAATTATTTCTTAGACACAAATGAAGTAAATATTACAAGACGTGATATTATTGTGGGTTCTTTGTCAACAAATTCAAAGAATACACCATGTACAATACTGTAATTTACAGGTGCTGTAACTATTTACTGTGGCTTTTTTTTACTAACACCAAGCTGTGTCATTGGCCTGTGGGATCGCTTTATACAGGACCTAGATTTATTATCCGCAATACGAAGCTTATATACAACCTTTTTGTATTGTTGGAATTAGGTTTCATTGGGAAAGAGTCCTTGTACACAGCGATCCTCTCAAACCATCGAACTAATCAACTTAATATCGAGGGGATTTTTTTCTGAATGCAATCAGGTAAAGTTACTCGGCAGCAAATTTGTATGTCTCCATTCTCCGGGTACCTTCCCTTTTTTACTCTGTGAAATAATTCCTATCGGCAGTGGTAAATAAGAACAATGTACCATTGTCTGAAAGTGGGAATTGTGTCAGTAAATTCCAATATATGAAAACAGGCTGAATTGATCATCACAATACCGTACAAAAACGCATGAACAATATGTCTTTTACTCTTTTAAAGGCGAAGTATACCTTGGTAGCATTTTCGAGACATTGCCGAAAAGTCTGGAGCGGTTATGTCCATGCAGGAAAAATAATCCGTAACTGAAATACACAATCTGAGAAATGTTCATGCATGAAACATATCTCGGATTGAAATGTTTTTGAATCCCTCCCTCTAAAAATACATTCCTTTCAAAGGGAATTGTTTCTGAAAATGTTATACATTATCAACAGCTGCAGCGCTTCTTACCAAGTAAATGTTTAAGGTCATTAAATTTTGGAGTAATTACCAAAGGTATACCCTCCCTTTAAATCAATTTCTCGAGAATGTTAGAGCATTGCCTTTTGAATGCACACAAAAAGTGGTCTCAGCAAAAACTTCCATGCGTTTCAATTATTACTTTTGAAGAGTGAAAGGAGAGAGTCTGTGTTGAATTACACACACTTGTACACCTCTGCATGCCTCATAGAAAACAGTCTGAAAAACAAGATGCCCAGGTAAACAGTCTGAAAAACAAGATGCCCAGGTCAGAGGTAGTACTTGACCTTTAAGTAAACAAACACATGAAAGACCTCCTGCATACAAATGGCACACAATGTCATTCCTAATCAAACCAAATTATCCACAAGAAATGCGTCAACAAAATCCCCAAGGGTTCTCCCGGGTTTTTTCAAAACTGTGGGGCATTCTGGGCCAAAATTTTGGGATGTTTGGCCGAAGTGCACTGAATTGAAACAAGGTCTTCGGAATGTTTTCTACTTGGTTTTTTTCCTTAGTTTTCAAAGCCCTACTGTGGAGCATTCTGTATGGTATTCTTTTCATGTTTTTTTTGTGAAACTACCGTATTTGAAAAAAATAAAATAAAAAATACATTATTATTTTTTTATTTTGTTGTGTATCTGCACGCAATTCGCGCGTATCAGTACGATACCCTAGCTTGTGCATGGGGAGAACCATGTGTGTCCCCCCCCCCCCCAAAAAAAGAGAAAACAAGAAAAAAAGCTTATAAATGTATAAGCACTCCAAAAAGAACTTCAGTAAGAAACAAGAATAAAGAGTCACTTACCATCTTCATCCAGTAAAATGTTGTCGGGCTTGATGTCCCTGTGGCATAAAATAAAGGACATGATTGGAACATAATCTTCAATTGAACCTAGAAAAATTGACTAAAGCGGGACTTGAACCTGCAACCTCCAGATTAACGTACAAGTGCTTAAGCTATTTAGCCCTGATGTTGACGGTCTCTCTATTTTGTTTTGTCAATGTCTTTATTCGGGGGTGCCACTCAGAAGCCATTCAACCTGTAAATGCCGTATAGCCAGAGATCACACCCAAGTTTACGATACAACCTGGGAAGCGGCAGGTGACGATCACCTTTTCAATACAAGGTATGGTAAGAGCAGAGTTCAAAACGTAATGCAAGAAGACACAAATACAATGTCCCATCAACTTCAAAAATCATATTATATTTTGATGGTTATCAGAGAGCAATAAGCAATTTTCAATCTAAAGCTCACTTGAGTTGTTAGTGGCCATTCAGAATAGTCAATAATAAACAAAATTGAAATTGTTTTGACCCACCCACCCACCCCAATTAAATATTGAATGGCTTCATAACATAATCTATACACTGAAGAACAAAGTAATGCCTCAAATGAACCAGATTTTTTAGATCAAAGGTATCCACCATCAGTAGTTTTCAATGAAGTTTCCTTGCATAAACAAACAACTTTGTAGTTTAATCAGGAATGAAATTGACGATCTTGGCCCGCTCTGTATTTTATTATTATTATTTTTTTGTTAGATAAAAATTGATTTTCGATTTACAGATATTTCTTTTGACTCACCAACAAACAATTTCGAGATTTTTTTAATTTTTATTTTTTTAACATTGACAGTTCTGAATGGCCCCTTACTGCATAGTACCCTGTCATCATGAGAAATTTCTAAAATGCTATCAATAAACAAAAGCTATATTTGAATCAAATCTAATTCCAATTGCCTGTCTACATGGGGAAGTATGAAGGCAACGTGAAAGTAACAACACTGACCCCTTCACTTCCGATGATGTCTTAACACGCCAAATGTTTCTATACCGGTCTATGGTGGATGTTTTTTAACGTCTTTTTAGGGATAGAAGGTACTGGAAAGCATGCTCGTAATATCCCTTTTCCGGGGGTTATTGTGTAATCCCTGATTCCAGACCTTTATCCCCTTGTTAATACAAATAATAATTATAATAATATAATAGTGGCTTCTTATATAGCGCTCATATCCATCACTCAGTGACGCTCAAGGCGCTTCAACATTCAGTATTTTCCTGCAAGGTATGTGGGGCTACGGAAGTATGAGACCTAATCCTTTACATAGCACCATGTAATCGTTTACAAGGTGCTGTGGCGCAATATGCAGGCATGTGGCATAAGAGAATGGACAGGCTGCCACCATTACTTATCATTGTATTCGGCTCATGGGAGGTAAGTCCGAGTGTTCTGAGATTCCAGCACACCATGGCATATTATCAGCGGTGGCTTATGGCTGAGGGTTTTTGCAATTCACAGGAAGTGCGCACTCATATTTCCTCGGAGAACCACAAATCCCGGTGCTTATTATGAGAACCTTTGTTGCCTTTTACTTGTCAAGTTCAGGTTTCATTGTAACAACAATATTTCCAAAGGAAGACGATAAATAGTACAGTGCATGGGCACGGAAATTGTTCAGAACAGCGACATGAAGTGGGTAACAGAATATGTTACTACAAACGCACCCTGTCTTCATGAAAAGTGTCTGAAATGTTATCAATAAATAAAAAGCCACAAATAATGTATGTTTGAATCAAATCTAATTCGCTTGCCTTCCTACTTGAGAAGTAAGCAGACAACAAGAAACTCAACATGAACAGAATATGTTAATTTTGCATTTTGTAGATAGGTTAAACTCTTCCAAAAGCCACAGGTTGTGTGAGAAAAGTACCAGAAAAATTTTTTAAAAATTTAGCCTTTCCCGTTTTCTAAGAAGATATTTTTTACAAATAGTTGAGTTGATAGGCCTATATATTTGGTTTACGGTAACACCGTGTGAATATATATACTTGCTAGGTAGATTTTGTTCTTTGAGAACTTGTCTTGCTTTTTATTCTACTGCTGCACAGTAAAATATTCAGAATTTGGGAGACTTCTCATTTCTGAAAAGAACTGTCCTGCTTATTGACTACTACCTGGGCAGGAGGTAGGAAATCGGGCGGGACTACTACTTTCGCTATGTGGATGGGGGGACTTCTCATTAATAACTAGTGAGTTCTTAATAGGTCTCAACATTTCGACTAGCTTGCTCTAGTCATCGTCAGGAGACTGATATTTTTTACAAATAGTTGAGTTGAGAGCAGAAAAGAGGGTACCAAAGTACAGACACCCCATCAGACAGGGTAATAAACAGTACGTCTGCTGTTGAAGCGCCAATGAAAGAGGTGGAGCTTCCAACAGTACTCGGATTACGGAAGAAAGTACCATCTAGGGAATAACACATGATAAATGTTGCTTTGATTGCAATTTTTCCGAGAGCACATCAGTGAGAATCAACAAAAATGAGTTGAAATTTTCACTTCAAAATTGCTGTGTTGACAATCTGCGATCCACATGACTTAAAGGCATCGTACACGTTTGGTAATTGTCAAAGACCAGTGTTCTCACTTGGTGTATCCCAACATATGCATAAAATAACAAGCCTGTGAAAAATTGGGCTCAATTGGTCATCGAAGTTGCAAGAAAATGATGAAAGAAAAAACACCCTTGTTGTACAAATTTGTGTGCTTTCAGATAGGAATAAAAACTTCTTGCAAGAAGTTTTTATTATTTTAGTGAGAAATTACCGATTTCTCAAAAACCTACGTTACTTCAGAGGGAGTCGTTTCCTACAATGTTTTATACTATCAACAGCTCTCCGTTGCTTGTTACCAAGTAAGTTTTTATGCTAATATTTGTTTTGAGTCATTACCAAACATGTACGATACCTTTAAAGATACAACAACTGTTTTCAAGGAGTGACAAACATAAAAAATCTTTAATTGTTGGATCTCTAGTTAAAATGCTAGTCTGAAATCTACCTCCATGGTCTGAAGTATTGTAATAGATATAATCCCTGGGTAAGATTACCAATGTTATAATGATGATGTAGCACCAGTGGTACATGTACATGTAGGTAAACACACTTATGTGCAGGTTTCTTCTCAAGTATTAAACAGGCACCCTCAAGGTTCTCTGTGTATGAAGGCCACGGTCCATAATGGACTATATCACCCACACCGAGTCCAGGCAACTGATGTATTGATTTCCTCCAGTAAAATTAGGGTTATGGAAAGGGAATAATGAGAAAATGGAACAGGGACATTGGCAGTAAGTGGCCAAGGGAGATAAGGGGAGAGTATCAGGTGGTTGCAACCGGAAAGACAGACAGCATTGTAACCAGGGGCCATGGGAAGGGGGGGGGGGGGAGTATCGCATGAAACAAAAAGAGAAATAATGAAATGTTTGCCAGTTGGTCTTTTGAAAAAAATTGAGTGTGAATTAAACGCAAATTAAGACCAAAACCCAGCTATAATAATTGTCTGGGATTATTTGAGACTTAATTTTTTCTCTCTCAAGTAGTTGATTGAACCTGTGTAAAACTTGATGTATTCAGGCATGATATTTGATCCTCGGAAAAAGGTAGGACAATTTTATTGAGTACGAGGGGTGACCTACTTGTACAATGTTGTATAGGCTTCAATAGACTTTTCAACAATTTAACTGATTTATCTGAGGGCAAAACAAATCAGAAATCAGATTATTATGTATGAAGAATATCATGCCTGTGACTGTACATGTATGATGAAATGATTGAACATTTCAGATTTCTTTAAGATGTTGGAACTGGTTCAAAGATGAACCTTGATTTCAGAGATGTCGTCCTAGCAGTTTTGCATATTTCAATCTTCCTCTTCTTTCAATGATTCTCTTTTTTGTTTGTTTCTTCTTTCTTTTCCCCTCTCTCCTTTTTGGGGGTGGGTGGGTTGAAGGAACATCAGGAAAGAACATCAGTTGATGGCGATATTAACCACTGTAACTGAGCAGGTTTTCAACTTCAGTTTCCAGTTTCAATTCAAATTTGCAGTTGTAAGTAATTTGTTTTTTAAAGGTGAGTGAAGAATATCAAACAAGGCCACCACATAGGGACCTGGAAATTGGTAATGGAGTTCGGTGGAACTCACTCATGAAGCAACAGCTACTGTATAATAGCTGGCCTGAAGATTGGACAAGATGTTCTCCTGCAAATCAAGGCGGGCGGTACCATGTTTCGTCAGACAGTAATTTCACTAGAGGGAAAATTAATGTAGCCGAACTTGGAAACAGGAGAAAGCAAAGAATTAAAAGCGCTCTACAGCGAGACCCTACTCCCCGGTGGCAAGTGGAGGGATGACTTCATTGCATTTTGCAATGTAACCCGCTGCGACGCTTGCATGAGCTTAAGAGTTTTAACCATTTGCCAAAATCTTCTAGATTCCGAAATAAAAGGTAAAGCACTGAACATTTTGCTGTGGTAATAGACCTACTATATTAAGTAAGTAAACAAATGAATTTGCAGACTGTTAAATGCCAACGTTGGTTGGTTACACAACAATATGAACAAAGAACAGAGAGAAAGAGACAGCAAACAGCCGTAGAAACATGAGGAAGGTTCCATTCAACAGTGGGATTGTCACATTCGGATGCCAACGAAACCCCTTTACATTTAAATTTTTGTTGCTATTTGATTGTTTCCAATAAGAGGAATATATATTTATCGACCTATGCATAATAAGATCCATCTCAGCTCGACGTGTTGTCGCAGTCAACATCTCAATGAATTTGAACTGCTGAAGAGAGTTCATCGTTTGAATTAAATCGATGAAAGATTATACGAAGATTGCCTGACAGAGCAGACAATGGGACAAGGGAAGCTACATTGACTCCGCTGGATTGCCAAGAGTCGAAAGGAAAGTCCCGCTGCAAATGAAATCATGGTCGGAACGTGCTTGTTGAATAGTGCTGATTTCCCGTTGGGAGATGAATTTTAGGGGGGGGGGCCAGTCGGGGGTAGCAATAGGAAGACCGTGAATAGTTGTACAGCCGTGTCTCACCTGTGAATGATCCGATGCAAGTTGAGATAATCTAAGGCCAGCGCTATCTCGCATAGATACAACTTGACACGCTCGGCATCAAACTTGACACCCTGCTGTATGTGGTAGCGCAGGTCCCCGCCAAGGAGTAGGTCCACCACCATGAACATATCCTCCTCGTCCTGAAATGTGAACCACAGGTTGACCAGGAACGGGTGCTCCACGTTCTGGAGGATCTCCTGCTCCTTCAGAACGTTCCGCACTGCATCCTTGCGTATGCACATGGCTTTGTTCATGTACTTCATCGCAAACATCTTCTTTGTGTCTTTCTTCTGCACTATACACACCTGAAACGACACAGAATAAAATTGTTCATTTAAAACCTCAGTCGATGGATCATGATCGATATTGTAACTTAATTAACCCAAGGGGACTCTTTGCTTGAAGGTTTTGCATGATTTATCAAAATTGAGGTGGAACATTAAGATACTGTTTTAATACGTCTGCTATCTTAGGGCATTTTAAACTGCAGCATTCTTTCTTAACTCTTTCAGTGCCAAGGTTGTACATGTACGATCTATTTTATGTGTTACAAAAGCGCCATTATCGTACCTGTACAATCTTTTTTATGTACTCAAAAAGTGTCATCAATCGTACATGTACGACCCATAATATACATGTTATCTCGAACGGGCAATATCACTCAAGAAATACTATTGACTTTGGGATGAACCAAGGCAACACAAATCAGCAAGATACATTTTGTTTGGTGCGAAAGAATTATTTATTTTTTCTAATACAGAATTTCGAAAAGGCTAGGCATTTTAGGTTCAAAAAGCAAAAAACAAAGCGGGCACTGAATGAGTTAACAGTGGTCCACTTGCCAAATGCTGGTTTAAATACCTGAGGACCAGTTAGCTTGCCAAATGCTGGTTTTAAAAATAACTGAGGACCAGTCAGCTTGCCAAATGCTGGTTAAAACACCCGAGGACCAGTCAGACTCTGAGGGGGGGAGGGGGCGGCACTTCACTCAGTGCAAAATGCTAAATATTCAAAAATACAAAAACAAATACTTAGAAGTCTCACAGCTTTTTACAGTAAAGAGAAAATTATCCATTGACTCTTGAACTTGTATCCTCTGCTCAATTCAATATGGGGAGTCCCAAGGCCAGGGGAGTTATTCTCCCTCCAACTAAAAACACCCCTACACCGGGGTAATTTTCCAAACGTCCAAGCATCAATCTTGAAAAAATTTCCCTTCACCTCTCGGCAACTAGGACCATTTTTTCCAGGGCCTATGTCATCCAAAATACCTCAAGTTGGAAGTTAACAACCCCCAGGTCACAATTGGGCATTTTATTTTACACTGTACCCCTTTTATTGGGCTTTCAAATCTGTCTAATATAGAATATTTTGAGGGCCTACAAAATATTAATGAGGCCGACACTCTAATTTCTTCCTATTTAGTGGGGCGCACCCTTACAACGTTTATCCCCATGAGATGCCCACGCCACTATACACTCCATCTCAGCTGACATCAAACCGTGCATGGTGGATGTTCTTTTTTTCTCCCCCTGTGCCTCAATGACTGATCACCTTCTTCATGTGGACCCAAATCCCAGGCACCGTTTCCAGATTGCAAAAGTCTGGCCATTAAAGATGCAGATCAACAGTTAATCTCAGCGTGCACTTGTGTGGTACCAGTTAGATCTGGTGTCCACGAGAGGTTAAAAGGGTCTGTATACATTTGGTAATGACTCTGAAAATTAATGTCAATAAAAACTTACTTGGTAAGAAGTACAGCAGCTTTGGATAGTATAATGTATTTTGAGAAACTTTTCACTTAGAAGTACTGCGGTTATGGAAACAATATCACTTTTTATCCCCAAAAATGTGAATCTGAGAAGCATTACTGCAGTAACATTTATCATAATTGTGTATTCCAATTGTAGATTATTCTTCCTACGTGGACATAACCACTCCAGATTTTTGGCAATATCTCAAAAACGCTACAACCTTTTGAAATGAAATTTTCACAGGTTAGTTTCATGGTATATATCTACAACTATACAGGATTGAAACAAACAGTGGGTTCCAATTACCAAACGTGTACAATCTCTTTAACATGAAGTGAGTTACTGGGCAAAGCTTTGTCATCAATGTGGGGCTCTAGGAATATTTGATCAGACATTAACAGACACTTCTGTAATATTTTGATAGAGGGGAAGTGCAAATATTGCAGGCCTAGGGTTATGATGGCATGGATAAGGTTTCATCAAAAGGCATCGAGTATTTGGTTTATCTTCCACGCAAAACAAATATGAGAGGAAGGGCTGAATAAATGAATAATTGTGTTTTTAATTTTTTTTACAGTGGATGTGTTTTAACGCTACATACGAAGTGTGGACCTGAGAACAAAAGAAGTCCACATAATGTAGGGACTTGAAACACTATGTGGACTTACACAATATAGTTTTGAAAATTTTTAACCCCAAAACATTTGAATCTGAGAAACGTTGCATGTATGAAATTTTACTAAGATTTCTGAGGGTTGGTGTCCATTCGCGAATGCTGCAGCCAGAGATGCCGTTGGTAACCGCTGTCACCTCACTAAACGAGGATGGATTCAATGTTCTTGTGAAAATACCGTGAGTGTTTTTGCTGTTTTCTCAACAAGTAGAGACTGTATTCAGCTGAAACTTTTATTGCATCTTTCTTGATAAATTTGCCAAAAAATCAGCATTACATTGACAAAAACTATAGACAGACAAAAGGAAGCACTTATGGCCTCATAGAATCACATGCTTTATTATTAAGATTATAAATATTTCTGGTAATGAAAGCAAGGATGCCACATAAGTGAACTTAATCACTGTAGCTCGCAAGCCTGAGGAAACCTGTAAACAAGGGTGCTTGATAGGTGAACCAGAAACACCAGGGTTAACCCCTACTTTTCCAAGTTAAGTGTTCTAGGTTCTTTCATGTGCACTACCAATTCTAGTACACTTGACCGAAGGACAAGGCAATTATGGTAAAATATCTTGCTCTAGGACACAAGTGCCAAGACTTGGACTCAAACCTACACTCTGCTGATCAGAAACATAGAGCTGCTTAAGAACAAAAAATCTAGCTTAGCACTAAACAAAATTGCTCACCAGAGTAAGGTTACCAGCCAAAACGGCATGTCACATGTACCATTTGTGACTGGTTTCCTGCTAGTTTGTGCTTAGCAGAAATTTGTTAAGCAATATTCTCTGCTTAAGCAGCTCTATGAAATTGGGACCACAGCTCGAGTCCGTTGCGCTTAAACCGCACAGATTAGAGCTGTAAGAGCAGAATTCTATGGTAAGCAGCACCATGAAATTGGGCCCAGGCACAAACAGGCATTAGTACATTGTACATGTAGGGTTGGTTCCTAATGCAATTTGTATCATGTAAGTCTATGAATGAGTTTGCCATCACTACTACACGTACATGTATTATGGTAATGGACTACATGCACATGTAAGTTCACACAATTAGTAACTACATGCTGTCAGAACTTTGTAACAAACATTGATAACAAGGTTTTTCAAAGAAAACATCCCTTCGGCAAGCAAGCATGCACTAGTCTTAAGTGAGTCGTTTCAATCAGAGACATAGCTTCCTCATCAAGTTGTTTTTGAGCTGAGTTGATCCGACAGTCAGACCTAATGCAATGAGAGGTCCGCTCAGTGCGCTAGAACTGCTCCCCGTTGGCTTGTACCACTAATGACTGGGGTCCCTGCTGCTGCCTTTCCCCCCAGCCAAATGTTGATAATCAAGGAGATGTTACATCCGCTTTCTTGTAATATGGTAAGTGGAAATTAAACACAGGGTGATGTCACTGAGAAGACGTCGGGGATGGTTGAGAAGGATGGTTTGAACATTTTGTGATTATCTGTGTTGAGGTCCTGGGGTAAACCATAGCGCAAGCCGGGTACCGTGATCAGAGCAGATGCACTACTATGAGCTTGTAACATGTGCCTACACATGTCAGTTCAATCCGATTATCAGATATTCCAACCTTCCGATGCCACAATTTGGGAGGTTTCTCTTACGACAAATTCACCTGATGTCATCATCTTATACAAAAAATAGTAATTGGCATAACGAGAATGCTGAAAAGGGGCTTGTTTAAGAGAGGTGCAATTGGAAACTACAGTTTTAATTGGCCAGAAGTGCCCCCTAGAAAAAAAAATGGTGCACCCCCTTTTGCCTACCTCCTAATAATTTACCTAGTGTCGACGCTGAGTTAATTCCTGATAAATTTGCAGTCTGGATGATAAGTAAAGGTCTTCTTTATCATTTCCCTTTTTTTTAAGAGGAACAAAGTACTGAGAAATCAAAGTGTCACTGACTTCTAGAGTTTGGACATTTTGAGCATATCCATACAAATTGACAAGCACTTGTGATGCAAGTACATGTCTTATGTCACACCGGAAGATGCTACAATAACCCCCTCTAACAACACATCTACTTCACACCTCGTTTCAAGCTGTCAACGGTCGGTAATCCCTTGAGACAACATTTTGTTTTAACTGAGTCAGCAGTCTTCAGCAGTCAGCGCTGGTGCTGAGGTGCTGACAAGGTGCTAGTGATCTGTCCATGATCTGCCTGGCTAAAGCTCAGTTGTCTTCTTCTGAAATGCGCTCTGACTTATACCAATCCTGCTATCTACCCTTGCTCTACGTATGCACCATGGGGGAAAACTTCCATGGGACTTACCTGTAGCTGTCTCTAATTTTGAATATTTGTGCTTTTGCCTTTCAGTCAAAAGTGTTTTTTTTTAAGTAGCTGAGAGGATCAGCGATTTAAAAAGTGTTGAATGTTTCAATTGTCTTCTCTCAAGGCGTTTGGAGAAGAAAAAAATCGCTGATTCTATTTTTCCATAATGGACAGAGGAGAACATTCAACATGAGACAACCTCATGAGACGGTCTGTGAGACACTATATGAAGTACAAGAGACAGGATGACTTCTTAAGGAATCAACTACAGGAGACTGCAGCTGAGGTTTGACAAGATATCCTTGGTGTCTTACAACGATACATAAGGCCAAGTAAAAACAAAACACTAGTTGATGGTCACTGCCCTCATCATTTCTTGAAGCTGCATCCTTTTTTTTCACTCTTCCCCCCCCCCCAAAGCCCCCCAACAAAAAAACCCCCAGATGTTTCATATATTTTTGCTTAAAGGGTGTGTAAGAATGAAAATATAAATGCTCACAGATTTGCACGTAACTCACATGGTATAAAGATCGTCATGGTAGAAAACTTCCCGTGAAATAGTTTTGCTTGAAATGCCATAGTTTTTACGAAATGAGGAAAATAATAGTATTTATCCTGCAGGATAAATTCCGATGTTTGAAAAAAAGTTAAAACACATCAGGCGGTTTTTCACTATTTTCCCCATGACTCCGAAGACCGATTTAGCTTAAACTTTCATAGGTTTGTTATTTCATGTATATGTTGAGTCACATCGAGTTTGGATACAAGTCTTTGGCAATTACCAATGTTGTCGCACCCTTTAATCTTGGCACTATTCTTTCGACCATTGATATAATTTACCCATATTTTAGACTTCTAAGTTCTACAAAGCTAGCAAATTTTTAGTCTGGCTCTTTCCACATTGAAAAAAAGTATTAACAAGAAAAGTCACACAAATGCCATGCAAGCCAGTGTGTTTTGTTTCATAACTTCAATAACCCATCTTTCTGTTTAAAAAGTATATACTGAGTGCCTTGAGTACCTTGTTTGGTAGATACGTGCGCTATATAAGACTTCGATATTATTATTATTATTATTATTATTTTGTTACATTTGATTAGGTGGTCCAAAAATAATAGGCTTTTTGGGGATCCCAAGACTAATCCACACACCAAGTTTAGAGATAATATGCCAAGTCCTTCTTGAATTATCGCTGGAATAACACTTTTTTAAATTTGTATTTATGGTTTATTTTATTTCATCATTACTGAGTAAAAAGACACTTGCAGTTAACTCGGCTCGAGACGTTGTGACCACGGGTTTTTGCAATGTTAGAAATTCGTTTTTGCCATCCAGGCCGATCCTGGGCAGCACGAACAGCCTGATCGTGTTGTAGGCCGATGGCGTTGAGGTCGTCTATAACCTGTGATATGTAGGTGCAGCGCAGGCTTCCACCATGTCAAAAGGGTTCAGATGGTTGGTTTTGTGGATTTAAGAAGGCAGCGAGAGGCACAACAGGTCTTCGGAGAGCATGGCCAATTAAACGAAGACAACTTCTCAGCAGGGTTGTTGTGGCAGGTGCTATGCATGTTCGAGCGTACAAGTCTGTGTTGGACAGCCGTACTGGAAAGTGCACACCAAGACAATAACACATGAGAGCACGGTGAGAAGCGTCGAGATTCTTGGCCATGGTGTCAGTGATCGCTAGAGCATCGCAGCTGTACACTCGCAGTATAAATACTGAATTATGGTCTCTTATTTAAACAAAATGGTAATACGAAAAAAAGCAGTTAACGACAAAATGCAAATACAAAACAAAATCAAAAATACTTCTTTTGTTTTAGCCATACTGCCCTTAACATTTGACCTAGGGGGTCCAGAAACAATAGGCTTTCGCACCTGTTTTTTTTTTAAATATACAAAGTACGCCATGGAATATCATTTTTGGGAATCAGCCTTTAAAGGTAGGGTCATACTTTGGGCAGAGCTGCCAACATTGGTTTTTGAAAATCCGGAAGATTTTATTTTTAAGTCAGAAAGACTCAATCTCAGCGCGCGTCGCGACGATTTTTGCTGAGCGCCATTTTGCTTTACATTCCCAACCACGTTCCCAGTTTAGTACTATGTTGCAACGTCATTTGCTCGATCGTGGGCAGTACGTCGTTACGATACCACACGAGTATTAAGCCACACTGTAAGTGTAATCACCTATTCCAGGGGTATCGATAGCGTGCTACCCATGGTAGCGAGGCTGATCAGTGCCAGACTACGTGCATATAGCATGCACATGTATGGATGCGCAGAAGACGAAACTACGGTTAGAATAACTTTTTCTGCGCATCTATGCAATTAAATATGCACGCGCGCAAACGAAACACACACACGGATGGCGGAGGGCTAGGAAATTTGTCAATTTTATTACTTTTTTCATTAACAGGTTGGGAATCCGGGAGATTTTGACTGCTTGCGGGATGTCGGAAGATTGCCGTCAAAAACGGGAGTCTTCCGCAAAATCCGGAAGAGTTGGCAGCTCTGCTTTGGGTGGGGGGGGGGGGGATATACCATGCCCCCATATCGAGCGCCAACTGCAGGATGATTTGTACCAGTGCAAACTAACTTTTTAGTACTTACATATACCAAGTCAACATTGCCAGTAGACAAATTAGCATTTGATTGTCTGGATAATTACATTTGCACCAAGCCTACGCACACTACATCTTTAAAGGGATCATATACGTTTGGTAGTTGTTGGAACCCATTGTTTGTTTCAATCCTATGTAGTTGAAGATATGGACAAGCAGTTAGCTTTCTAGGTGGTTATTCATCAACCATAAAACTAACCTGTGAAAATTTCATTTCAAAAGGTGGTAGCGTTTTTTGAGATATTGCCGAAAATCTGGAGCGGTTATGTCCACGCAGGAAGAATAATCTGCAATTGGAATACACAATCTGCAGTAACGCTTCTCAGATTCAAATTTTTTGGGATAAAAAGTGATATATTTTTTCATATAACCGGAGTACTTCGAAGTGAAAAGTTTCTCAAAATGCATTATACTATCCATAGCTGCTGTACTTCTTACCAAGTAAATTTTTACAACCATTAATTTTATGAGTCATTACCAAACATATATATACAAACCCTTTAACGGACGTTGCATGTTAAATGCACTTTCACTTCCACCAACATTGACTAACTTCATTGTTAGCGAACCATGTAGCTCTAACAGGCACTTAATGAAGCCTCTCAAACCTTGTTGATTTGAGTAATGAAGACTAAAGAGTACATGTCTAATGCAAAACAAATTAATGTTCGCCTGCAGCGATACGTGATCGGAGTGTCAAAGTCATACCTTACTAATTACAAGTTTCTCTCCTGACAGTGATTCCCGCAAGTGATAAATCAGCATGCAAAAGTTTCTCTCCCCAATCTAGATTGTTGTTTGTTTGTTTTTTATTTTTTTATTTTTTGTTTTGTTATTTTTTTTGTATTTGATTGACTAGAGCAAATGATTGCAGTCAAAATACTGACAATATCTAAGATCGGTTGCTTCAGTCATTATCACAGCCGATGATCAGCCGGCAAGTGTATACACCGTACAGGGTCATTTTTGTTTGGACACAAGCTTAATGTTGTTGCTATGACACAAACTGCCCAGCCGCAAAACACAAGCTGTCAAATCTCCTCAAGATCCCTGACCGGATAAAAGTTGCATGGGACAAGCGTTTGCAGACCGAGTGCAATCCCTGTGATTTTACTGTGGCTACTAATACATGTACGTGAGGTGCATGTCCAGTCGCTGGACACTGTTATTGTAATTCTGTTTTTCACAGACCAGCGGTGTACCTGTACAATGTGTGCTACGTGTATAATTTAAAAGGCAGATTATACCTTTGGTTTTTAGAACCGTGCAATTGTTTTAATCCTATATAAATGTAGGTATATACAATAAAACTAACCTGTGAAAATTTTATTTCAAAAGGTGGTCATGTTTTTTAGATCCGGAGCGGTTATGTCCACGCAGGAAGAACAATCTGTAATCACAATCTGAGAAACGTATCTGACAGTAACGTTTCTCAGATTCAAATTTTTTGGGGAATCAAAACCTATATCTTTTTCCATCACCACATTACTTCGAAGTGAAATGATTCTCAAAATGCTTTATACTGTCGAAAGCTGCTGTACTTCTAAACCAAATAAGTTTTTATTGCCATTAATTTTAAAAGTGATTACCAAACGTATACCTTCCCTTTAAACGAGAATGTGGTTAGAATTAGCACTCCATGCTACATGCAATGTATGCCATGGTAGGGTCAAATACCCCTTTCCTCATCTTCTTCTGAGAAGCTAGTAGACTTGGTTCCAAGTCTGTGATCGTGGTTTTTAGTCTACCTGATAGCCGTTACATTATTGCCTGAAATAGCGCCCTCTTGTGGATTAACCTCCGTCATTAACCTACGATCAAGTCTGTGATCGTGGTTTTTAGTCTACCCAATAGCCGTTACATTATTGCCTGAAATAGCGCCCTCTTGTGGATTAACCTCCATCATTAACCTACGATAGTTGGGGTGTGTGATAGCTAATCTGTGAGGGCGTTTTGCACGGCTGGTTCAGAGAAATAACCGCGATCTCAGACTTGAAATCAAGTCTAAGTAGCTAGCAACACACGTACTTGTCCATTTGACAGTGTGTGTTCAACATAGGCCCTTCGATCATAGTTTATTTTGATACCTCAGTAGCTGTCATCTGACAGTGTTTATTCCAAGCCATCAAGCACACACTTCTTGTACTCATAATACATACCCAGCTTTCTAAAAATGACACTTTCAGATGCCTGGAAAAACCTACTATCGGAATTCAGACGGTATGTTTGGCATAGCTGTCGGACAGTGTTTTGAAGGGCTCTCATCAATCCAGTAGCTGAGAATCGGCTACAGAATAGACACAAATTTCTCCCAACTAGCTTGACATTTTAGTTCTTAAATACTTCTAAGACTAAGACTAAGCTTAAATGCATTATTCTATATTTTAGTGGCTTAAAGGCACTGGACACGTTTGGTAATTGTCAAAAACCAGTATTCTCACTTGGTGTATCCCAACATATGCATAAAATAACAAGCCTGTGAAAATTTGGGCTCAATTGGTCATCGAAGTTGCAAGAAAACGATCAAAGAAAAAACACCCTTGTTGTAAAATTTGTGTGCTTTCAGATGCCTGAAAAAAGCTTCTGGCCAGAAGTCTTTTAATATTTTAGTGAGAAATTAACTCAAAAACTACGTTACTTCAGAGGTAGTCGTTTCTCACAATGTTTTATACTATCAACAGCCCTCCGTTGCTCGTTACCAAGTAAGTTTTTATGCTAGTATACATTTTGAGTAATTACCAAACGTGTCCAGTGCCTTTAAAGGCTAAGTATACCTTTGGTTTTTGGAACTGTTCGATTGTTTTAATCCTATAGAAACATAGATATACATACAATACAACTAAACTGTGGAAATTTCATTTCAAAAGGTGGTATAGCGTTTTTGAGATATTGCCAAAACTCTGGAGCAGTTATGTCCACGCGGAAATAATAATCCGTAATTGGAATACACAATCTGAGAAACATTTCTCGGATTGAATTGTTTTTGAATCCCTCTCACTAAATTACATTTAATTAATATCTAGATATAATATTTTGCAACTTTACCCTTATTCTAATCATTCAATAATAATAATATTAATACCAATACCCGCGTACAGTTAAGTGAAAACTGCTAAAGAATGCGTCAACTTGTATGCAAGGTGGTACAGAAAACATAAAATTCAGGGATGCATCTCAAGTGCAAACATGCATTCTAGCTATTGATTTCCCATAGGGTTAAATACGTAAAATCCAGTTGAGGTTACAATCCATCTGTAAGCTAAACAACTAGCTAAAGGGTCTTTCCAACCGATCTCTAGGAAGCTAGATTCTGGATAAATATCAAACATCACAAGCTGCTCATGTTCATTTCTGTCGTCAATTTCACGTGAAAGTGTTAGAGTGCATGATAATTTGATTGCCTGCCACAAACATTTTGGTTCCAAGTGCTTCGTATATATTAGGTAACTCTTCCAGACCTTTCAAATTTGATTGAATCCTGGGAAGTATCTGCCTGTAAACCGAATTACTTGGATAATAATGCAATGGCATATATTTGTGAATTTGATTGAACTGTTAGGAGCTCACACAATCTTGTTTTGACAGTTCCAAGGACTGTACAAGTCAAACAAGTGTCGATGTCATGAGGGAACCACAACACAACTTAAATTGTTCTTGTTGAGAAAAAGAAACCGGAATCTGAAGCAAGCCTGATGTTTGAACAAAGTGTCTTTTTTCAAATGAATGCTGATTAAGAACTACATGTATACACAAAAATCATGAAAAGAGCACTTCACTTAATGGGTTTCTGTTTAACCTCATTTGGGTCGGTATTCCAAAATAATTGTCCATGCCCAGCCGCGGTATTATTTTTCAGAACTTCTGGAGAAATCGTTTTCCTTTGAAAATACCATTGCCACAATGAAACCCTGACTTGTCAATGGAAAGACATCAAAGGTTCTCATAATAAGCACCAAGGATTTGGTATTGTCTTGTGAGAAACTAACGAGTCAGCAGTCATCGTGATTCGCAGAACCTCAGCCATAAGCCACGGCCCATAATCTGCCACAGTATGCTGGAATCTCGGAACACTCGGACTTACCTCCCATTGAGCCGAATTAGCCGAATACAATGATAAACAATGGTGGCAGCCTGTCCATTCTTGTATGCCACATTTGTACAACAGGACAAAGGTCTGGAATTGGGGATTGCACAATAACCCCCAGAAAAAGGGAGATTACGAGGCATAGTTTCCAGTACCTTGTGTCCCTCTTTGTAAGGGTGAAACCAAGAGTAGCACGGTAGGTGCATGCCTGTGCACGCTACAAAATGGAATGTCCAGGTGGATATTCACGTCATCCGAAGTGAAGTTGTTAAGACGTGTCACCTCATCATGTGTGGTGGATGTCTTGAGGCTTATTTTCAACAATAACACCACCTCGCTGCCAAGATTTTCCCTGATGGAATTAATCTTGACAAAACAGTTTCATTTCATTAGGTTTTTCAAGACATCTTTTCAAAATTTGCAAACACATACATGTACATGTACATGTATATGTGCATATGTATAGATGGCATCATAATGCAGTTTGTGAGAGCATCCGTGATTACATGCTGTGTAATCTTTGATTGGATTGTTTACTTGACTTTCACCATGTTGCTCATTTCAATAGCCAGGAGTGCTACACCAAATTACAACCAGAGACGGGGGGTTCTCCCAAGGTTTTTTCAAAACTGTAAGGCATTTTAGACCCAAATTTTTGATGTTTGGCTGAAGCACTCTGAATTGAAACAATCAATGTCTTCAGAATGTTTTCTTGGTTTTAAAAGGCCCTACTGTGCAATATGAAGCATTCTATATTGTTTTCTCTTGATTTTTTGGTTTAATTTTTAGTTTTTTTAATAATAAGATTTATATATTATATTTTGTTTTCAGATCGGCCGAAATTTGCGTGTATCGGCATGCAAATCGCGCGTATTGGCCCAAAAGGCTAGATTGTGCATTGAGAGAACCCCGAGAGATGAGATTTGTCAAATGTGAAAATTCCTGAAAACGTTCAACTAAAGAAAGAGAATCGCGCACATGTAAAACTCAATACCAGTGGCTAGCAAGCGGGACCGGTTAGCCCTAGTCTGCCTGCTTTTTTTACTAGTCCATACTTAGTTATTAATGAATAGAGATGCTAGCCAGCCAGACAACTTGGAGAGAATTTTGACTGGTCCTCGGGTGTTTTAACTGGCATTTGGCCAGCGGACTCCACTGTTAAGGGAGAACGCTGAATAATGGTTGGGATCGGCTTGGCCCCCGGGTGTTCGCATACACGCAAGACTTGCAGTCTATAGTGAACATGGTGAATACAAATCTCATGTGTAACATCACTTACACATGATCTCAATAGGATCAATAAAAAGAGACGCACAAATAAAATACAATATGCCGAATGGCTAGCCAATTTCCAACCTGTCACAAGAGGTAACGTGCACATTACAAACGACTGACATTTTAATCGAACCTCTGAATCAAAACTCATCTTGAGTGTGCAGTTAATGGTTTACTCTGATAGATTTGCGTGCTAGAGAGTGAAAGAATGTGCACTTTCAGCACGCTAAATTTGACAAGCGAAATGGGATGGCGCCAATGGTTATTGCACGATGAAACACAAAATATTATCCAGTTACAACATGTGCTACGCGATGTGCACAATCATCAGGTTTTTGTTGAGAGTTTGTTACAAACAACAGAGCACTGTGTAGTGTACCTACTTGCAGATTTTCACAAATAATGCAAGCAGAGACAAAATGTTCTGCTTAAAGGTAGGCCTATCGTTCTTGTTTGGTAATGACTCAAAACAAATATTAGCATAAAAACTTACTTGGTAACAAGCAACGGAGAGCTGTTGATAGTATACATGTAAAACATTGTAGCAAACGACTCCCTCTGAAGTAACGTAGTTTATGAGAAAGAGGTAATTTCTCACTAAAATAATAAAAACTTCTTGCAAGAAGTTTTTATTCATATCTGAATGCACACAAATTTGTACAACAAGGGTGTTTTTTCTTTCATCATTTTCTTGCAACTTCGATGACCAATTGAGCCCAAATTTTCACAGGCTTGTTATTCCATGCATATGTTGGGATACACCAAGTGAGAACACTGGTCTTTGACAATTTTCCAAACGTGTTCAGCGCCTTTAATCATTGCTATATGCTTCTGTGATTGTCCTGCAGTAGACAAACAGGCTTTGCCCTTAACCTTTTCAGTGACTAGCCAGCAGGACCAGTTACCATGGCATTACACTAGTCTGTCAGTTTCTCATTAGTCCATGGTTCGTATAGGGATGCTTTTCAACGCTGAACTAGCCAGCCAGACCACTTAGAATGAAGTTTGACTGGTCCTCAGGTGTTTTAACTGGCATTTGGCCAGTGGACTACTGTTAAGGGTGAACGCTGACAAATCAACTATTTTGTATCATTTATGAAAACAATAGAATTTCTAATACAAAGCACTCAACTTGGCAAAGGATAAATGACCTTTTTGAGCCGACTGATGTATAACACAAGGTTGAAAGTAGCAATAATTGTTTTGGTGTCTAGATACAAGCCCCACTCAGGGTAGGCTTGTGGACAAGTCGTTAAAAGTTTGTCGCAGTGATAGCGAACCAGGGGCCGATTTCACAAAGATCTAAGATTGATCGTAACTGCAAATCAATCGTAGTTGCTTAGTAAAGTGTGATGTCACAATACAAATCACTATGGTGATACTGAAAATTTGTCTTGCGATGAATTTTATTGCTTTGTGAAATCGGCTCCAGCTCTTATGTGACTAAACTGCTCTCATGAGACTGCTCAGAAGTCTCGCGAGAGCAGCAGTCTCGTGAAAATATAGTCGTGCGAGAGCAGTTACACTATCACATCGCGACAAATACATTAATGACTTGTCCACAAGTCTGCACTTAGGGAAGCCTTGTCCAAGGCAAGGCGGTTGCACATAATTAAGGTACATGTATTCAAGGAAAAGGTTTCGCGATGCACGACTGCAGCTCGCCACCAGCCAGCGAAGCAGAGGCTGCCGGGCTACAGTTCCCTGCCAGCCCCAAGTGTACTGCAACAGTTTACATGGGAACAACTCTACGTAAAGCCTCGTTGTACGAGGTTGAAAGAAGCCTTGTCCAAGGCGGTTGCACATAATTATGGTACATGTATTCAAGGAAAAGGTTTCGTGATGCACGACTGCAGCTCGCCACCAGCCAGCGAAGCAGAGGCTGCTGGGCCACAGTTCCCTGCCAGCCTCCAGTGTACTGCAACAGTTTACATGGGAACACTCTACGTAAGCCTCGTTGTACGAGGTTGAAAGAAGTCTTGTCCAAGGCGGTTGCACATAATTATGGTACATGTATTCAAAGAAAAGGTTTCGCGCTGCGCGACTGCAGCTCGCCACAAGCCAGCGAAGCAGAGGCTGCCGGGCTACAGTTCCCTGCCAGCCTCCAGTGTACTGCAACAGCATACATGGGAACAACTCTACGTAAAGCTTCGTTGTACGAGGTTGAAAGAAGCCTTGTCCAAGGCAGTTGCACATAATTAAGGTACATGTATTCAAGGAAAAGGTTTTGCGATGCACGACTGCAGCTCGCCACCAGCCAGCGAAGCAGAGGCTGCCGGGCTACAGTTCCCTGCCAGCCTCCAGTGTACTGCAACAGTTTACATGGGAACAACTCTACGTAAGCTTCGTTGTACGAGGTTGAAAGAAGTCTTGTCCAAGGCGGTTGCACATAATTAAGGTACATGTATTCAAGGAAAAGGTTTCGCGCTGCACGACTGCAGTTCGCCACCAGCCAATGAGAACAAGACTCTACGTGAGCTTCATTGTACGAGGTTGAAAAAAAAGAAAAAAGCTTTGCCTCCCCAACATGTTATATGCAGTTGTTGCACATGTTATTCTTGCTTCGTCATATGTCGGGCAATACCTGGTGGAGTTGGCATGGTTGCGTAAAGAATCTCTGACAAGGCTAATCCGCTATAGTCTGTTTTATTCATCAACAGAGAGCCATGAAAAGTAATAATAAATGTACCTTGAACATAATATGAACATGTTACAGTCAGGGCTTGATACTCAACACTGGACCTCAGGCCCGAGGCCAATGATTTTAGCGTCAGGCCAGTAAACTCTTGATTAGACAAGTTCGGTGATCTTGAGTTTTTCAATTTAATAATGTGCTTTGGTCATTTTTGGAAAAGCACAATATAATGCCTTATTATTAGTATTATTAACATGTACCTCACTAATAACAATCTTTACAAAAAAAAACTTTGATAAAGTGTTGCCTTTGAGTCAGGTAAAAATCTTTCAATTCCGTTGAGTACTGAAGTATACTGTACTTGCCCATGAGGCAAATGAGATCATCTTCTCTAATAATGCTTGTTAAAATGAAAAACACTTTATATAATAAACTGAGAAGATACGTGTAGTTTTTTCCTCATTTGGATTCAGGTTCAATTTGAGCTGTAAGCCCTGCAGTCTTGTGCTTTCCAATCCCTCCCCTCTAAATTCGAGCCCTGATGGGTTTTCCACCCCCCCCCCCCCCCCCCCGACAGGAGTCTTTCTTTACCTTTCCAAAGCTCCCCTTTCCAATGGCTCGCAAGATCTGGAAATGGTCAAAGTCAACTGAAATGAAAGAAAAACAAGAAATGTTGCATTAGATTTAGAATGAAGGAACAGCAAACAATTTAGACTAAAAGATTGGGTAGCACTAGAACAATGTTTACTGTGTCAACTGACATTTAAAAAAACATAGTGCCACAAGTTAACCTCACCCTAAGTTCCCTTTTTTTTTGCAGAATGATGATGCAGCATTGACAATGTTTGGAGAAAAAAATTAATGGTTTAAAATAAAACACTGCCCCTAAACAAGTCGATATTATTCAGCAGGGTTTGCACAAAGGCTTTTTTTTCTAAAATAGATCTCACTATGAAAGGGGGTGCTCCATTTCAAGCAGATTCCAGCAGGGAACATCTGCTTAGGGCCTAGGGGCTTCATGGGATTGGCCCCTGGGCCTAACTTCACAAGCTGTTTTTAAAGCATAAAATGCCGCTCATTTTCCTCCAAATCCACAGGGATTTTCTACTCTAGTAAGAAAATACCTACCTCCGAAAGCTACATATGTTTGCACATGTGCATTGTATGCATTTGTAGGTATCCATGTATCTGAGGTGACATATTTTCCATAGTGTAATAGAATTTCCCCAAATCCACAAGGATTTTCTCTTCTTGTAAGAAAATACTCAGCTCTGATACCATCAAATGCATAATGCGCATGCGCAAGCATTTTTGTGTATTAGAGGTGACATACTTTTCTGTATTAGAACATGTTCTTCTGCTGATAATTTTGTTTTGCCGGGCACCAGTCATAAACACAAACAAATGGTAATTTGACTGGTCACCTGTTTCTGCTAAGTAAGATTGTTTTGTGCTCAGCATGCAATTGTTTGTGCTTATATTAACAGTTTTATGAACTTGGGTCCTGGTCATGTTCAGCCTGAGGCCTATAATATACTTGCACACTTGCATAATATACTTGATACTGCTACTCTGTTTAACCCTTTAGACACGATTCATTTCTGTATAATCATCACAAACGCCCAGACATTGCTAATATTGCTCATTTCTTTTAAAATCAAATTTTTTCAGTAAAAATGTCAACAGAAATTACATGAAACAGAAAATTTATTTTTGTGTTTAGAAATTGGGATACTAGCCTACATTGCATGTTAACATACTACATTGGAAAATTTCATTTCCAGACTTAACCTTTCCTTTGACCACTTTATGTGATTGGAAGAAGGTCAAACCTTGCAGCCGTTTGCGGCCGCTATGGGCATTTTGGTACAAGCCGCTTGTGGCCACAATGGTCTCTAAAGGGTACACATTCATGTTACTTGAGAGGTGCTCAAACCATCGAGCAGACCAAGGTGCTGCAATTCAAGCATGCCCGCCTCCATCGACCGCACCCAATTACAGAGTCCCAACCCACCGTCTTCTGTGCCCATGGCAACAGAGATTTCAGGGCATGGGCATTTTGGTACAAGCCACTTGTGGCCACAATGGTCTCTAAAGTGTACACATTCATGTTACTTGAGAGGTGCTCAAACCATCGAGCAGACCAAGGTGCTACAATTCAAGCATGCCCGCCTCCATCGACCGCACCCAAGTACAGAGTCCCATCCCACCATCTTCTGTGCCCCATGGCAACAGAGGTTCAGGGCATGGATCGGCCTTGTGTCCCATCTCAGGCCAGGCATGAGGAATAACAACCACCATCGACCAGACTGCTACGCAGACACAACATACATGTGCATGTATGTAAAGCCCAATTCACAGGAGACGAATTGCCTGGGAAAAATTTGATTGACCTTTTCATACATGAAATGCTAACCCTGGCAAACTACCGGGGAAATGGCCATTTCCTGGGAAATAATGTAGGCAACCCTGCTTGGAACTTGGTACATGTAGTATGGTTTAAAGTGAGTTAACCTTGGGCTGGGTTGCATACTGAGAGTGCTTTTTCCCCAGGAAAATTTAATCAAGTGTGAAATTAACATGTTCTGGGATAATGGGGTGGGGGTGGGGGGGGGGTGGGGGAGAGGGGGGAAATTCCCCAGGATTTTACTGAAGTATTATTACCTGGGAATTGGCTTAGTATTGTGAAGGTTGCTTAACCACTTTACGATGGTATTCCCAATATTTTCCGTTCCTCTACGCGGTATTAATTTTCAGAACTTTTTTGAGCTTCTGGAGTAATCATTTTCCTTTGAGAATATCAGTGTCAAGATGAAACCCTGACTTGATAAAGGAAACACGACAAAGGTTCTCATAATAAGCACAAGGTTTGTTTGTTATTCTCTTGTGGGAAAACAGAGTACAAATGCGTTCACCGTGAATCGCAAAACCTCAGCCGTGAGCCACGGCCGATTATTCTGCCATGGTATACTGGAATCTCGGGACCCTCGGACTTACCTCTTACCTCGCTTGAGCCAAATACGATCATAAACAAAGGGAGAAACAAAGCGCAGCACGGTAGGGACATGACTGTGCAGCCTATACAATGAAATGTCAGGGTATTTATAAATACACGTCAGCCATTCGCATGTCTGCAAAAAATTGAGGGCGCTCCGCACTTGTTCCGGGTGTTAAAAACGCCCTCCGTCAGCCAGGCGAGAAAAATTTGGCATGTATAGTGTACACGTCATGCCACGTAAAGTGGTTAAGAAGAAAAGTTACATACTGTACTCATGAAGCACAATGTGTAAAGTATCATCGCCATTTCCATGTAATGGGATTTGCTATGTAGATCACAGCTACATTGTAGATTTGCTGAGAAACTTGCAGTAGCTGCTTGATGAAATAGGACCCAGATGAGAAAGCTTCCACTTGCGTCAAAACAAGAAACAGATCCGTTTCACGACTCTATGTGCGAACAGTATGTGTTTCTACAGGTCAATTTGGGCCTTGTGGGCAAGATTAAAACTGCAGGTTCTTCATTTCACTTTCAGTCGCTTTCTTTATACCAGTTAACCAATGCTGTAACACTAGATCTTTCACAGTTAACTTCTGAGAATTGATTGCGAGCTAATGCATTTGACTTGAAGGAATTGCCTATAAAAGAAAAGCACCCCCCCTCCCCCCCCCCAAAAAAAGGCAAATTCCCTGATTGCATCCAGAGGAAAATCCAATCACGGTCGGCACCAATCTGCTCAATTAGGCTGCTGTCCAATTTGGGGGGGGGGGTATCTCGCGATGCCATTTTAAAGAAGACTTCAAGTAAGAATACAAGCTCAGGTTCTTAAGAGGCTGAAATTGCTTGTCAGCTTATTAATTACTCTCTCTCTTGTGACAGGTATCAGCTTGCACCGGGATAGGTGAGAGGCTCCCACATGGAATGGAATGAGCTAAACCTAGTTAATCTCCGCAACCATTGCCCTGTTGTAGTTTTCCCCCATGGGCATGTTTATTAAAAGTGGGTCACCACATTAGGAATGCTAGACTATTCTGAAGAAAGCGTTTTAATCTGTGGTGCATTATTGGAACAGTTGACACTTCTCAGATCTGGCTTAATTGTCTTAGATCTTGAGCTTTTTTAGACTAGACACAGTTGAAAGGACAAATGTGTATGGCATGCAGGAAAACAAGTGCTGGCAATTTTACCTTTAGCCTTTTGATTACATGTAAACAGCTGTCAATATTTGCATCTTGTAATCAGGGAGATTTTGTACAACAAACAGGGAGATAGGGAATTAAGGTTTCCATAATTAGGGAGATTTTCAAATTTGTTCGTTTATTATTTTTAGCAAACTTTAGGCAGCTCTGCATGTACTACATGTACATCCATAGTGGATGCTTTTTGCAAGGAAAATCTTCAAACATCTAACTTACTGAAAAAAACAAACTTTAAAATTAATGGAATTTACACACGACAAGAAACACAATCAAGTGTATACATACCACTTTGTACAGACTGCATGCACAGTGTACGTACACTGTAGGCCTACATGTATTGTAAAAATGAGTTACTTTTTTTTATCTCTCCATCTTCATGAAGCTCAGCATACATGTAATTGTTTACAATAATCACCGATTTTTCTTATAAATTCTAAAACAGCCATCAGCTTATCTTTTTTATCCTTATTTTCATGAGTATTTTATACAACAAAACAAGGACTGCAATGTACAGTATGGAACGATACAATGGGTGACCTATACATTATACATTACGGATTCATCACAGACTGAAAAGGTCAGTCTAAAAATAACCCAGGTCAGACCCGTGTCCAACACAGAGATTTTACGTAGTTTGAATAAGTACCAATGTAGTACATTTTGCGCATGCCCCTTTGTTTTACTTATGTTTCACTGTACATTGTACATGTACATCATTGTGTAGATACTGTAGTGCGGTGCATGACAACATGAAGCCGTATCCGAATTGGCGGCTACAGCTACCTGTGTGGCTACGACTGTTGCTAAGGGTGTTGCTAAGGACATCCTACATGTCTACTTCAATGCAAAACGACATGGTGATCCAGCCGTAGCCATAGCTGTAGCCCTACCAATTTGGACATGTCCTTAGACTGTGACAGCCTCAAGTTTCCCCCAAAAAATTTGAGAACCTTGTAGAGCTGTTAACATGTGAACAAATTACTGACCATTAAAACATTACTTGGTAAAGAGCACTGGAGAGCTGTTGATACTATAAAACGTTGCTAGAAACGAACCCCTTTGAAGAAATGTAGTTTTAGAGAAAGAGGTAATTTTTCACCTAAAAATTTGATTCTGATGAAGGCTTCAGGCATGAAGCCTTTCTCAGGAATCTGAAAGCACACAATTCTACACAACAAGGGTGTTTTGTTTTTTGTTTTCTTGTCATTATTTTCTTGCAACTTCGATGACCAATTGACCCCGAATGTTCACAGGTTTGTTACTTTATGCACACGTAGGGATGAACCAAGTGAGGATGTCTTTGACAATTACCAAAAGTATACCCTGCCTTTAACACTCAGCATCCCAATGTTCAAATTTAAGCTAGAGACCTGCACAATTTCATAAAGCTGCTTAACAGCCGATTTTGTGCTTACTGAGCGAGTTTCCATTTCATAGCGCTGCTAACTGTAAGCACACGAAAAAGCATGCTAACCTGCCGGTGCTTACTGTATGAAAATGAATGACGTAACAAGGCAAATCCATGGTGAACGCACAAGATGGCCACCTAATTTTCTTGCTAACCTGTGAAATACGCTTATGAACAAGCAAACTTTTCTGCTACAGTTAGCACGAAAATTTGCTTACCGTTACGCAGCGCTATGAAATTGGGCCCTGCACAATTTATTACCTATAGAGAAGATCCATCATGCAGATCTCTGTTGCATTTTGGGGTTTTGTCCATGTACTGTAACTTCAGCGGGACAAGTGGCATTTTGTCACTGAATTTTATTAGGCCATTATTAATGCAGTAACTGCTGAACTTGTCACTTATCACTCCGAGACCAACGCCAGAGCCTTTGGGAAAACCTCTGACAGTAGAGAATCCCGGGGTCAGAAGCAGCCACGGTTGGTCTCCTCTGATGCATACAACCCCACAGAGTCCAGGGTTATAAAGGTCCCCTGCCAATTGCCAAATATTTAATAACAAAATATTTTCATATTTATATCTGATGAAGGCCGCTGTAAGCTGTCCGGAATTCCAATACTGTAAGGTTCGGAATTGTAAATTCTATCCATGGTGATATTATTTTTAAAAAGAAAAAAAAATTGTCGTCTCTGTTTTAACTGGGTCAGAGACACTCTGAATCAGCGAAATGAGTATTTTTCCCAAGGTACACAAGTGTGGACCTTCCAGAAAAATACATTAATTACAATTTTAATGTTCACAATATACAGTGCCCGTATTACACACTATCAACATTTCAGCCAAAGGTACATGTATCCCTCAACTGTACACATAGGGCCTATACTTCATGATATGATATCTCCAATTTCCTGCTTTTATGTGACCTGCATTTATGGAGCCCTTGGACTTTGGCCATCATTATTCTTCTACTCTCTTCAACCAAGGTTACCGTGGCCGCCAATTATTGACTGTACGGTCTCACCCAAGTTTACATTACATACTGCGTTACCATGGCATCTATTGAACACTTGTTATAGCCTACCTTTGAGGCCAGTGTCAATTGAATTTCAGAATTTCAGTTTACTTGGTGTAGGATAAGTGCAACTTTCATCTGGTTATGGAATTCATGTGATGTGTTGATTTTCAGGACTGTAACCTTTAACGAAACTCAAAGTTCAAAGTTCAAGTCCCTGACCTATGAACTTCACAGATGAAAACATCACAGTAAACTCCATTACCATTTTATTATTATTATACAAGGGCAAGGGCATTTTCATTTTACAAAGTGCACTTTCACTTGCAAATCTGAAAGTCTATGGGAATTTTTTGAAGGGGCACCAAGGCCAAGACCAGGGCAACAAATGCTGTGGCCTCCGTGCAATTCCAGGCCTGATATCCAAAATCAAAGTGCCTGTGATTGCATCTGTATACAGGGGCAAGGAATAGTGCATACATTGTACATCATTACACCTTTAAAACAAGACCACAGTGCACATGTTGTTTTTAAAGCAAAGAATGTAGGCATTTACTGGTAAACTCATTAAATTAACAGACTAATGGCGAATCCACCCTTAGACTTCTGTCACCAAAGAGCGCACTTCATGCATAGAAATTGCAGTTTTGCATCATTGCTCCTCACTCACATTAAAAAACAAAACCTCCCACTCTCCTCAGAGCTGCACTGCGCTGTGTGTAATGCATCTTGTCAGTTACCATGGCAACTTTTACATTTTATATTTATCTTGTTATACTAGAAGCTTGTCATGTGCAGGAGAGTCTGGAATCGGACCCCAAGGCGGGGATAGGTTGGGGGGATAGGTTGGGTTTACGGTTAAAGCGGGGATAAGGGGCAGATTGCGGTTGAGGATCAATCCATATGTGTTTTGAAGTGCATTGCCTGGATTTAGACTGCTTGGAAAAAAAATTACAAAAGGGGGGGGGGGGAGGAACACACAGAATGTATGTGTTAGATGCATTCATGTAGTTTTTAATTTTAAGTTTCGAGAAAGACTCTGCTAGGGTCTTAGTTTTTAATTTTAAGTTTCAAGAAAGACTCTGCTAGGGTCGAAACGTCAGGCCATTAACTATTTTTTTGCATTTATACCATGATATAGGTCCTTTTGGTTGGTAAGCAGTTTGCAACAGCTAATTCTATTTTCTAATTTTAAGTTTGAAATGTTGTTATATGTACCCACAAATCACTTGTAAGTTGTTAAACACTTACAGTATACATGTGTAATCCTGTTGTTAAGGCATTGCATTTGTGCCGTGAGGTTGCCTGTGAAGACTGTCCACTTACCTAAACTTGAACTTACACGTGTGCGGTTTACCTGTAGTATTTTCAGGTCAAAAACTGATTGATTGATGCTTCCCGTACTTTATATTTTATTCAAAAACAGTATTCGGTAGGTCCTCAGGCACACTAACAGCAGTTTCCCTGATATGAGATTTCTGGGCTCAACTTACAGAAATTGAGCCACAAGCTAATATTACCTACAGGTATTCCTGGATCGACTTTTTTCTCTTACTGGAACAAGGCTTGACGTTTACACTGGACTGCAGGCTTGAGGCCAGTGATTTAAGCGTCGGGCCAGTAAACTCACAACTGGACTAGTCCGGCGGTTTTGTGTCAAGTTTAAAATTAAAAATAAAGATACCTCAATGTGTGATATATTTAAAATAAAAAATGTAAACAATTTAAAAATAAATGTATGTTGACTTTGAGTCTGGTAAGTATATTTTTAAGGAGATCTTACCTTTTATTATGGAAATCTTTCAAATGTTTTTTCTTTGACGATTTCAGAAGTAAATAAATATTTTATAAGAGATTTTAAATGAATCGATGATAGTAGGCCTACATGGTTCTCCTTAAATTACAATTTATTTTGTTCATTGGTCATTTTAAAACATATCAGACATTTTGTCTTGAATTGAAGTGAACATTTCCTATGAAATAATAAGTTTATGTGAAATTTAACTCAAAACTCTCTCATTTAAAATTGTTAATCGAAAAGGACTGTTTTAACTTTACAACAACAACAAAGATTTTTAAAAGATCCAATAATTTTTTTTCTGACACATGTAGTTTATTCGGTTTGATCAAATGAAATCTGATGCACACCTTTTCTTTTCCACGTCTAATACAATAATTTGTCTAAATGGCCAATTATTGCAGAACAAATGTCAAAAACCAGTAGGCATTTAAATTTTGAAGAAAGAAAAAAACCTATCCATTGGGAAACCATAACTTTTAAATAGTTTTTGAGGCATTGCATGGTGAGGTATCAATATATTTAGTTTGCGGTAACACCATGTGTGTATCTACTTGCCAGGTAGAGTTTGTTCTTAGAGAACTGTCTTGCTTAATTCTACTACCGCGACAGTTCTTTTCAGAACTGAGAAGTCTCCCGAACACCCGAACAATCTACTCCGCGGTAGTACAATTAAGCAAGATAGTTCTCTAAGAACAAACTCTACCTGGCAAGTAGATACACACATGGTGTTACCGCAAACTAAATATATTTTTAAATAGTTCTTATCGATGACAATCCACTATGTACAGAATAAAAAATAAATTCAATTTAAGGGAGGTTTCATCAAAATTTGTTCACTGCGTCAAACCCAAAATGCTACAGCCCAGGATGGTTATGATCTAGGCTTGTGGACCTGTAACAAATAAAGAGCAACCGCTGGTCTATAAATTTAATTAGTGAGACCCATCTTAGATATATAGTGTATATTGATACAGTTGCCTAGCAACCTACCCGCTCTACTTGTGCATGCTGTTGTGTTGCGGCAATGGTTGGTAGCGGCGGGTAAACGGCAGTAAATTATTATTAACGAGCCTAAAAAAACAAGAAAAGGACGCCATTTGGAGATTGATTGATCAATGTTTCCTCCACAGCTCATCTCCAATGTCGAACATAATCTCATATATAGTAAGGTAACACTATCTCAACAAATTGCATTTGCTGCCACAACATGCTTAAAAGCAAGTATGTATTATGATAATCATGTACACAACTTACATACTTGTGTACAAATGTACACATGATTGATAGTATCTAATAGCAATTTTAACAACAACATAAAGATACCTTGCGGTTTTTTTTAAATGACAATTTGACCCCACAGTGTAAATTTTACATTCAGTGTAAATTATACACTCGGTGTATGCACATTTATTACTAAAACTTTGTACACAGATATGTGTACTAATTGGCACAAATCAATTTTTTTTGTCCATCTCTGACATTCTGCCAACTAAACAAAAAACCCCACTAAACTACAGTCTTATTACAACATCAAAGCTAAATTGAAACAAACAAACATCCCGATAAGCGTGCGCAAAACCCTGCAGGGCCAAATTTCAAGGAGCTGCTTATAAGCTGAAAAAATGGCTCAACAATTTTCAGCTGAGCAGAAGTCAGCAGGATACCAGTTACAGATGGTGCATGTGACATGGTATTTTGGCTGACCCTTATTCACATGTTGTGCTTAGCTACTTTTTGTGCTACATGTATTTAAGCAGATCTATGAAATTGGGCCCTAGCCACATGTAATCCAGTAGTTTGATAAAACCAGGAAGATACAACAGCTACATGTTATGTAGACTGTCCAAGGTGCTAGCCCAAGAATTTTTCCCTCATTTTCACATTCTCATTTGTCTTCTGCCTCCTGTCATTCACAGAGGAATCGTACATTCACACCGTTAGACATTCAAGTACACTGCCAAATTTAGATATGTCCTTGTGGCAAGACAAATGATTTCTAGTGTGATGCCTAATTACATGTGTAAAGCACGCTTACAACGTTCAAAGGAGTAGGGAACAAGACCACTGTGGTGAGCACGCAAACGTGGGAATGTAGCAATAGCAGTAACACTGTATACTGTACCATGTAAGTTAATTGACTCTTTACAAAGTACAGACTTGAAATATGAATTTGCAATTGCTTTGAATACGTGTTTTACAATGCAAGTGGTTTTTTTTCTGTTTTTTCCTTCTTTGTTACAAACAGATCGCAGTGTCAGATGAATTTGAGGGTTTTAATTTTAGTCAAAATTAAACAGTGTATTAAACTCACTGCCACCCTCCCCCAATCCCTCCAACTAGGCTAACAAGAGAGATGTCCAATTTCCGTAAAATCGATTTCTGTAAAATCAATCAATTAGCTCAATTGAAGATTCCCAGACTGAGCTCCTTAATCCATCTTGAGACAAGATGTTCTGACAGGAGATGGTCAACCAGCATGACAAAAGATGATGGTCTCAGGGGTGTCTTGAGCATCTGAGCATGATCTTCAGTAAGCCCGGCTAGAAATTTACTCTAGACCGCAGGCCTGAGGCCAGTGATTTCAGCTTGTCTCACTTTGGTTCTGGTCTTGTAAAAGAAATTCTGGTCCAGTACAAGCCGGGCAGTCCTTAAGGATTTCTTTTTTTCTCCCATTCCCAAATTCAAGTCCTGGCAAGGATCTTGTGAACTGGTTGTGTGGCATCTGGACACAGTATTCTTATTACACATTGATAATGATGCAGAGTAGAATCTCATTAAGCAAGGCAATGGTACAGGAGGAAGACAAACATTTTTGCGTTCCGGAATAAGGTAACCAGCCAAAATACCATGTCACATGTACAGTTTGTGACTGGTTTCCTGCTTAGTTTTGCCATTTCGACAAAATGGCAGACCATATAGGCAGAGAGCGGACAAGTGTGGCATTAGTGCAAGAGGTCAATACATAGTGTTAGCCAGAGGGGTGTCTGGGCATCTTTTGGACACCCTGTTTTATCTGTCATTCTAAGTGAACAATTTGGACACCCAGTTTTTAAATTTCCAGCAAATTTGGACACCCTTTTACCAAATCCTGGCTAAAACCTTTGAATACAATTTACGAATGTATTGGCTGGTAACAAATGGTGCTACACCATAATACATGTTTTCAGCACATTTATCTGCAAAATTAAATAAAATGATTGGGGATCCAGTCAGGATGCAGTAACATAAATTTTTTGTTTTGCTTGTCATACGTAGTTCTTGTCTCTGCTGAACGCAAATTTTTCTTAATCATAGCAGCTCTAGAGTGTTTTGGTTTGCCGATTCTCCCCGGCCCAATCACAATGAGAGGCAGAGCAGACCGCCTTGCTAATTTCATTTCAGTGCCTGACCGCCTTAAGTTTTGCTAACATCGAAATGTGCATTAAAGTAAGTTAATAACGGACTCTAACTGATACTAGTAACTGATACGCCAAACTACAATTTATGACAACATTCCCGCCTCGCCGCTAAAATTATGCAGTCAAAGTGAATTAACCGCGAACTCTGTACAATGGCTTGCATGTACGCGCTTTAGTTTACAGCGTAATTTAGTCGAATTAGTCACGAATCACCCTATAGAAAGTTTATCACGGGGAATGGTGCAGTAAAAATATTATTCATTGTTTTTTCTTAATTGGATCAATTTGCAGTAAGCAGTTAAAATAAGCGAAAAGGGGGGGGGTTTACAGTAAATTTTTAAACCAAACAAAGCGTTTTCCCTTGTGGTCCGCTGGCCCGATGCCAGTTAAAACATCTGAGGACCAGTCAACATTCACTCAAAGTGGTCCGGCTGGATAATTCAGAGTTGAAAAACATCCCTATTTAATATGAATTATGGACAAGTACAAAAGCTGGTGGACTAGTGAAATGACAAGCTAACTGGTCCTGCTGGCCAGTCACTGAAAAAAACAAATAAGGGCAAACCCTGAAACATTGTACACGTTTTTTGCCTTGAATACTAGTCCTCCTAGACACCAAAGTACATGTAAGACATTGACATATTTTGCGATGAATTTTCTTTGCAGACACCAGATCACAAGATATCCGTCTCTTACTGCGTGATCGGTGATGAGTTTTTGGGCTTTTATATTTATTTTATTGAGATAGCGGGTTTGCGATAAATTTCAAGTTTAGCGATGGATTTTGAAATTTACGACAATCTCAACGCGCTCGTGAAACAAACTCCGAGAATGAACTACAACTCAGTGAACTGGTGAGCGTGTAAACGTACTCTCAAGTTTACCTGTGCCCTACTGTACTACTAAACACAGCAGGGGAAATAAACTTGATTATAATATTGATGGTAAAAACCTAAAAAAAGGAAGAACACAAATTGAATTTACTCACTAAGGGCCCTATGGGTATCAGTTCCACACACAGTTTCTAGTAATATTTGTATAATTTCCAGTTAACCAAGAGAATAGGAAACTTTGCCTGCGGTGGATATAAAAATCACTTAAAATTGGAATTTAATAAAATCTTTTCTCAATCAAGATTTGATTGATGGCACATTCATTCACCTGTACACTGTTTCATAGTTCACCTTGGAATGAAAAAATTGTCTCTATTTTATAAGTGATGTCATCGTTATTTTTAAAGATCACAATGTGGAAATGCAGTCCTCGCTCAATTAATTTGGTGCTCAATTAATTTGGTCCTCAATTATGCAGCACCACAGGTATTGAACTTTAAATTCAAGTAAGTCGGTGCTCCAGCTGTGAAACTTGTTGTATAAAAATATTCACTACACCACACTCTCCAATCCGTTACTTTCCACCCACAATTTGGCCATGTTTGCTGTGAAAACTTTCCAACATATCGACACTTTGCAAATATTACCAACTACCAGCCGATTAAACATAACAACCAGACAGTAGGCCTATAGTGTACACACAATAGAGTAAATACAAAATTATGTAAATTATACATGTACATACTAGTACGTTTTATAAACAATGTTTAGCACACCTGCTAAAAATAGAACCGTATACAGACTTTTTAGAATAATAGTACATCTGCAAATGTCCTGGTGGTTCACATTAGGCCATTTATTTTTAATTACATGGATTACGAATTTCTCAGCTGCAAAAAATGAGCGGGGAGCGGGAAAAAAATTAATAGATAAATAATAGATAAATAATAAATGGCCAAGGCTACAGAACTTCCAGCTCAAAAAACTGGGCTGGTGGAAAAAAATTAATAAAAAATACCGAAGGCATGAGGACGGCTTCTAAAAACGCGAGTAAAATATATGCCTACATATAAAAATCTTTAGCTTGTGTGCGTTTACAGTTATTTTTTTACACCATGGTTACATAGTTACAAGTACACATGTAACCGTCAGTTTCAGAAACAAAATTAAGGGTTAAAAAAGAAATCGTTTACACAACCGCGCATGTGATCAAAAACATTGCATTCTTGATCACAGCATTTTGACTTCGCGCAAGAACCCCACAAAATTAGGTGATAAAAAGCATTTCTTATGAAATTAATATGGTTGGAAAGATGTTTCTTGTAGAATATAATGACCAACACAAATATGCCTTAAAATTGTGTGGTTTTCCTTTTACTTTGTGAACTAATATGGTCCGCCATTTTGTAAAAACAAATTTTTGACTCCACAAAATGGCGGAACATGTTAATTCCTGAGGTAAAAGAAAACACCATAATTTCAAGGCATCTTTGTGTGGATCATTATTCAGAGATGCCACTGTGGTAACGAAAAAAAACCTGAAAATAATTTTTCCTTAGACAAAAGCAGAAAGCCTCTGAATGAATGTTGCGAGTGGTAACCTTTGTGACAAATTATCGCAGAGCAATCATTGCAGAGATGCCAACATTGAGTTCCAAAAAAGAGTAGCACTTAAGTTCAAGTCAGGCATACAACTCACCGAGCTGTAAAAAGAGGAAAATTTCGACATTTACGATATAAACTAACCCTTTCAGCGAAAATCGCTTATTGCAAAGCGGACTTGCTTTAGAGGCCAAACAGTTATAACTTTATTCAGGCTTGATTTAAAAATATGATGGGGTCACCATGGCTAAGACCAGGGGCAACAGAGGCCATGGCCTCCGTGCAACAACATCTTTGGTTTTCGTGTTTTAAACCTAGCCCTGAATTCCCAAGCAGGTGTTTGATACACTCCTGGGAAATAGCCATTTCAAACACCTGCTTGGGAATTCAGGGCTAGGTTTTAAACACGAAAACCAAAGATGTTGTTGCATTCCTAGGATGGGTGGTTGAGCATGTTTCTAAGCTACTATTACAGAGTGTGCCCTTAATTTTTTTAGTGACTGGCCAGCAGAACCAGTTACATGTAGCTTGTCATTTCACTGGTCCATCACCCTTTTCACTGGTCCATATTTCAAATAAAATAGGGTTACTTTTCAACACTGAATTAGCCAGCAGGACCACTTGAGAGAATTTTGATTGGTCCTCTGGTGTTTTAACTCATGGCAGTGAATAATTTCCCTTGTGTAGCAGAGGAAAGTGCTACACTTGTAAAATGTATTAGTTCAGGCCTGGAATTACACGGAGGCCATGGCCTCTGTTGCCCCTGGTCTTGGCCATGGTGACCCCGTCAGAATTTTCCCATAGACTTTAAGATTTTCCAATGGAAGTTACCCCTTGCAAAATGAAAACGGCCTTGCCCTCTCAAAGATGAGATTCCAGGGACCGATTTCACAAAGAGATAAGACTAGTCTTATATGAAGTTAGGACCAGTAACCGGTCTTAACTTAAGACTAGTCCTATCTCTTAGCATTCATTGCCTAGGACTAGTCCTAAGTTAGGAAGTATTTTGTGAAATTGACCCCTGGCCTGTCAGTTGCTACTCACTTCTTACTTGCTACTCATTATTAGCATTCACGCTGCACAATACATGTACAATGCTAAATATTTTGTTATAAAATGCAAAAAATGCTGGACAAAACCATTCCCTGTATGGTATTGGAAAGTACTGTTTTACATTTGTAACACAACAGGCGCCATCACATGTAAAATGATGTGCAACGTGCACAAATGGTATTGAAAGCCCCAATGACACAAGCAGGCACTTCGCTTTTAAGTGAAGACAACAGAAACTAACCCATGATATTAACTCTTTCATTGCCAAGGTCGTATTTTATGTATAGACTGTGCAAGTCTCGCGCAATGTTGAATTTCCGGGACCATTGTGGTCCCAACCATATGGAGATTTACGTGGGCAAGATTTTGTTTGTCAATTATTTTATTTAAACATGGTTTATGACCATGAAAAATATATATGTTGTTGGGAATGTAATACTTAGTGATGAACAAAAATGAAAGTAAAATCAATTCAACAATAAAACAAAGAAAACCTGAGAATTAAACTTGACCTCAGCTTCCGGTTGCTCCAAAAACTAAAGAATTCTGTGCCCACCTCCGATCACAAAACTTATGTAAACGCTTGTTTTGGATGCAATACTAACTAGATGCTGCAAATGCAATGCGTAGCCTTTTCATAGCAGTTTTCTCGTTCCGATACATGCGAGACTTGCACAGTCTATTCCGAGAGCGCCATTATCGTACATGTACGATCTGTTTTATGTACTCAAAAAGTGTCATACAGGTTAATCATGTACGATCCAAAATATACATGTTATCACAAGAGGGCATTATCACTCAAGAAATACTATTGACTTTTGGACGACATGTACCAAGGCAACACAAATCAGCAAGATACATTTTGTTTAGTGAGAAAGACTTGTTAATTTGTTTTTTAAAACAGAATTTTGAAAAACCTCAAAAAGCAGGGCATTTTGGGTTCAAAACGCGAAGAAAAAAAAACGGCACTGAAAGAGTTAAGACGTGAAGTCTTCAACAGTCTCCAATGCTGAGAAATACAAGAGGCCAAGGGTCTACTGTAGTGTGTTACATTTTGTATGAAAGCTTTTCTTCACATACACGCACACGTATTGTGTATTTGATGAGCAAATAAACCAAATTTTGTGTTTTGGCACATTGGTTCGGCATGCAAAATCATTCACAAAGCATTGTACATGTATTACAAAACATTGCATTGCAAAACACTGCGTTGTGATATGACAGTGATATGATACTGTTGTGATGACAGTGATATGATACGCTTAGCCAAAGAGCGTTATAGCACGAACTGACTTCAGTGGGACAGGTGAAGTGACATTTTTGCCAGTACAGGTATGACCACAGGCCGGGGAAGTCTTCTGGTGTGAAACAGTACACTCCAAGAGAATTTTGAACAAAAATGTCAAAGTCCAAAATCAGTTTCACATGCTTACATGTGCATATAGGCACCTACACTGTAAGTGATACAAGTACATCGCACTACGGTCACACTATTGTAGCAAGTGCTGTGTGTTCAAAGTGGAAGCAGTGTGGATCTGACAATGGAACAAGCCTGGAGAGAGAATCTTGGGACTTGTACAGTTTAAAATTTAGCTAATATTCTTGCGAATGAAACAATCAATAATCTTGACTACATTAAATTGATGAACAGGGCCCAATTTCATTGAGCTGCTTTAAGCAGAAAATATTACTTTAAAACAGATTTATTCCAAGCAAAAATAAGCGGAATACCAATCACAGACTGTGTACATGTGAGATGGGATTTAGGCTGGTAACCCTATACTGCTAAGCAGAAATGTTTTTGTGCTTAAGCAGCTCTGTGAAATTGGACGGACCCCACTTAGTAACCCCACAACCCCACAACCTACATGTAACAAGTCCTGCAGTCTAGTGTTTTTTGTCTTGTTTTTCCAAACACATAACTGAAGATGGGAGTACCTTTAAAGCTTTTCAATACATTTGTTTGAAAAAAAAATTAAAATATTGGTTTCGTATGTTTCCGGTCTAGCGCATCTCAAATCTGCCTTCTTTTTTCAGTAGATTTTTGCCAATTTATACATGACATAATAATAATAATAATAATAATGCAGTTCTTATATAGCGCTTTATACTCCCGATGGGTGTCTCAAAGCGCTCAGTATTTTTCCTACAAGGTAAGTGGAGTTACATGTTGAAGTATGAGACCTATTCCTTTACATAGCACCATGTAATGGTTTATCCTTTTATCAGAATTTGCCATTTTATTTATTATCTACATCATGTAGGTATTCATTTTCTCATTTGTAATAAGTTTTTAAGGTCAGCATTTTGTTACTTTGTTAAAGTATACTCATCTGTATTAAAAAACCTACCCAGCATAAATGGAAAACAAATTGCAAATTTCCTGTAATTTCTTTGATGGGAAAATAAGCATGCCCAACGTTTCCACTGACAGTCTTTGCCTGACGGGGGTGAATGCTAACATCATCCCCTGCTAAAGACTCAGGTGCAGAGGATGCTGGAACTGACAGAATTTTGTAACAAGCTTAAAAAGGGTTGTCAGTTTCTTAGCCATTTCTCTTGCCAGAACTAACGTAGTGCACTTAACCCAGGGGCAATTTCATTTGCCTCCTGCAGGTATTTCACGAGCTGCCATCTTTAATTTTTTTCCGGGAGCAACACTCCACTAGTGTTATGCCGATGGCGACTGTATTTGGCAAGGAGTTTTACTACAGCAGAACAGTACGCTACATGTAGGTCCAATAAGTACAGTATCACGTGGAAATGCATACTGTTCATGTACATTATACTTGTATGGTACGAAACACGATGCAAGATTATTTCGTGTGCATGCTACACAGTGTGTGTTCTGTACTAGTTATTGGTTGGATGCACAATCGTATTGCACAGGCAGGGGAGGGAGGTTGGGATGTTCTCAACCTTCCGCCAATTATTTTCATGTGTTGCATAATGGTAAAAATGTAAAAAGGCTACATGTAGTCTCAAAGCGAGGCCAGTCAAATAGGGAAGGGTCCAAGACCGAGACAAAGACCGAGACCACATGGTACTGAGATACCATTTGTTAATTCATTTTTTAAACATAGACATATTTTGATCTTTAAAGTATTTATTTCCAAAGTTTGCCTTTTTTTTTTGGGGGGGGGGTTAAGGATTCATTTCTCAAAGATTGGATTATAGTCTTTTGAGTCACAGTAGTTAGGTTCACTTTGATTAAACCTGGTCATCTTAGAATCGGTTTGTCTTGTCATCCGATTCCAACAGTTATTCTAGCCCTGATCTGTCAGTATTTATGTTCCATTCCAACACCAGAAATGCATTTTTGATTACAATTTTTCTAGTTGTACATGTATGTATTTTAATATTTAAAAAGTAAACATAAGGCCGAATAAATAATGATAATAAAGTTTTGAGCTGCTACAAAACCTTCATCCTGGTCTACGGACAATTTTTTTATTTGAGAGCTGACCCCTGCATCACAAAAACCATTTTCGATTTTTGTTTACATCAAGGTGTTGTTTCATGTTATTGCTGGAGAGAAAGTTTGCTTGAGAAGTCAAGAAATATTTGGAATGAAAAGATTCAACAATTGATGGCGTTTTGGGAAATCCTGCTCAGCACTGAAGGTTAGAAGTTAAAAATAATTCACAGGTTCATACTGATGAAGAATTTAGAAGTATATTATAAATTATCTCTACTCTAGCAAAAAACAAAACTTGAAATGTCAGTGTCAATTAGTTGAGTGTACTGAATTTAAAACTCAAAAATAAATTATATATTTTCTTGTTCAATTGTGCTTCCAGTCTATGAATAATCTGTACATTATTCTCAAAAACTCTACAATAAAATGATTGACATCTAATATGCAAACACACTCTTAAAAAACTATTAAATTACCATCCGCATTGAATTTAAGACATAGACCCCAGAATAGCCGCGGTGAAAAGAACTGGGGTTTTTTGCACACAAACGATCATGCCAATAGTTCACAAATATCAAATGCAGGGAAAAAAGCATTTGATTTCACAAAACACGGTAAACGATCTTCATTATTTGATTACAAGCCGGACAGGCACACGTAAAAAAATTGTCACATTATCAAATTGACAGCACAGCCCCCTGCTTCTAGTTACATGTAAACCTCTAAAATAATTCACTTTTCGCTATATACATGTATGCAATTGTTCCATACAACTGTAAAGGTATATTTTAAAGGTAGGGTCATATTTTGGTAAAGACTCTGAAAAAAGAAATGTATAATTTTTTGCTCGAAGCCTGGTTGTTATACAAGTGTAATGGCAGTAAGCATCCTGCAAAATTATTTTTTGTCTGAAGTGCCCCCCGTTGAATAGAAATCAATACGTCAATAGAATTTGAATCTCAAATTTTTGGAGATTCAAATTTCCGTGGTGTCCATTTGTGAATGCTGTGGCCATGTTTGGTACCCGCCGTCACCTCGCTAAAGCGTGGATGAATTCGTTGTTCTTGATAAAAAATACCATGACAGTTTTTTTTGGTTTTTTTTCTCAGCAAGTACATTATGCAGCTGAATCTTTCACAGGTGACTTTTATTGTGTCTTTATTGATAATTTTGGCCAATCAATCAGCATGAAGTTGACAACAACCAATCTATGACCCTACATGTACCTTTAAAAGAAAAATCCGATTGTCCCTAATTTTCCCAACAGAACAATACAAAGAATCACAACACTCTGATTATAATCACACCATCTCCGAAACAACTTTTGTTAATTTCTTTTTACCTGTTCAGCTTGTGAGTTCTCATAAAAAAATTATAGAATAAAATAAAGAGAAGTATAAAAGATTTCTGTCTCACCTTCACCATTTTCATCAAAGGATAATTTCCTTCCGGAATGATTGGCTCCCATTGTGCACCCTATCTTGACAAGATCAAAGGTTCTACCCCACACCGGGGCAAAACACTTCCAATTAAAAAATGACAACCTCCGGACAGCAGCAACAACTGCGGCCACTCGATATTCCAGATAAGGGAGGGGGGCTCAGCTGACGGTGTGTCTATTTACACACTGCTTGGATCCTGCATAGCGTTGTGGTGTTGTGTACTAATATCGCAATATGTATACCATCCAGGAAGCCCTTTTTTCTTTTGTTATAAACCCTCCAGACGTGCCAGCAGATCTCTACCTCCGTAGGAATTTCCTGTTATTGTCACAAAAAAGGTTGGAGTAGTTGTCACAAGAAGAGAAGACAAAACGGCTCCACTTGATTTCAAACCAATGATCCACGCAGAGCATAAATGTTTCCTATCCGACTGTGAGTTGGCTGGAGACTGTTAGCACACAGTGACTGATGATATGACAACGCTCACTGAAACCCCCAGCATCCTCACACAACCTTGATGTGATTGTATGTATGACAGTCCATGATGGCGTAGCCTGTATACCCCGCAGCGGGAGCTACTCTCTGTGTGTCCGTTGTACATGTAACGTGGTCTTGTACCTGCATTTAATCAAAAGGGCAAAACAGGCGAAGCTATGATAAACTGCATCAATGAAACGGAACGCATCTTATTGATTTAGGGAATACACAACCACCAACCAGCATGTTTCAAATGTTGGCAAGAGTGGCTTTTGTTTATTTTGTTTATTTATTTTCAATAGGTGATTGAAACCCTGCGCGATTTTAAAATAAACGTCGTTAATCAGATGAGTCAGAGTTCAACTGACTGTGCTCACAATATCACAATCACATGCCCGGACAAACTAAAGGCACCAATTTCATTTTTTGCAAATCAAAACGGTTGTACCACTAATTAATTGAACACACAACGTACTCTTTGAATAGTTCAGTTTAATTATAAACTGAAATCTGTCCCGATGTTAGTAATATAGCAGAGGATATCAACTAATTTCCTGCATAGTAAAATGAGATTAGGAACGTACTTTGTAACTTGCATTTTAATAGGATACAATTACACTGTAAACAACGGTTGACAACTACGTAATGTGCACTATGTACCATAAATCCACAAAATTAAAGTTGCACAGCCCAATTTTCACTGACAGAAATTTTCTATTAGAATTTGTTTCTCTGAACGCACTTTGACAAAAGATGCTGAAATATGCATTTTTATATGCCTTGGACAAGGCACAAAATAACATGCAAAATTATTTGTACATGGCTGATGGGCATAAGACACTGTAAGGATCCCAACAATAATTAAATTCTAGTTTTTAATTAACTCCCACTTCTCATTGGCGGATATTTTCGTGCAAAACCTTAAATGAAAGCTTATTATGACTAAAGTTCTTGGATCTATAAAAATAGCTTATGTTAATCTAAATTTCTGAGGTCAAATTGGCCAAAACATAAACCTACATCATTAAGCTGAACAGTTCTTTAGAAAACAGGGGAAAATTCACAGTATTTTTAACCGCGTGAGGCGTGTGTGAACTGAATTTATGTAATGCAAAACAAGTAAACAAACTTTTTGTTCATTGTTATTTTATTCAACCATTGATACAAGAAAACAACATAATGGCAGTCAAAATAAGGTTAAACTAAAATTGTGATGCAAGGAAATTCACCACTGAAAGCGCCCTCGTTCGGTCAAAAATACGGTCAATTGAGAAAGCCTCCAGATCAGTATAATAAATACCATCCCATCCACCCTTTCCTGACCAATGGCAAGAAATCCATTATGTTTATAAAAATGTAAATATAGTGAACAGAAGGGAAAACAATATAATACTTGTCAAAAAAACAACGAGCATGACAATAAACAAATGACACAAATGAAAACAAAATGGAAACAAGAAAATGAACAAATACTCATTGTACAGTGTCAGTACAACATGTAGATTGTCCATAATATCCATCATGTCCATAGACAAGCATGAACAACTTTAAAGGACAGCTCAGCTTCGTCTCCAGTTTCTTTAATACTTGGTGCTCAAAGTTGTTTTCACAATTTCTCTGATTTTCAAGCTGCCGGGTGTTATCAGGGAAGCGACATCTACTGCCACCTTCAAATGCAAACTCAAAAGCTCAACTATGTCACAGATTATGATCTGTTCGTTTGGATTCATTTCTGTCCTTTCCGTTTTGTTTATTTCTGTTGTTGATGGTGAGGTACTGTGTTCCTTGTATAGCATCATATTATTATTATAATTGCAGTGCCTGGTTTTGCTGTTTGTTTGTGTATTGGGGTTTTTTGGGGGGTGGGTGTGGGTTTAAGAAAAGTCCCCCCCCCTTACAAGAAATAAATTAATTTACTGGCCAATTTTGTAAGATGGAAATTAAGTGAAACTTATGATCTAGATTAAATGCAGGATTACATGACAGGACCTTGCGCTAAGAATAAATGTACACAACAATCACTTCCCCGCAAACACAATTATTAACAGCCTGACATTTGTGGGGACAGAAGAAAGGTTTAATGAGATTACTGGAATGATAGGATTAAGGGATTGTTTGAGGGACGGATTAATGAAGAGATTAGAATGGAGAGGTGAAGGGTTCATTTGAAAGATGGTATGGGTAGATTGTATGATTCAGTAGAGCATGCTCCATTAGTAGATGAGTAGAGCATAGAGAAAGGACCAGGATCTTTGTTCTGTGGTAGATTGAATTCTGTTATAAACAGGAACTGAATTATGTTATTGTGCCCAGTTTCAAGTGATAAAACAAATTCTCAAATGACAGTATACTATGTATGAGTGTTAAAAATTGAGAAGATTTTTTAGAGCCAGCAAGGTCTAGAAGGTGTTTTATATAATGAATGGCATGGCCAGGGCCCAATTTCATAGAGCTGCTTTAAAGCAGAAAATATTGCTTAACAATTTTCTGCTAAGCAGAAATGAGCAGGATACCAGTCATAAATTGTACTTGTGGTATGCTATTTTGGCTGGTAACCTTATTCTGGTAAGCATCATTTTGTTGTGCTTAGCTTCTTTTTGTGCTTAGGAACCTCTATGAAATTGGGCCCAGCTATTCAAGCTTAACTGTTATTCACATCAGAACAGGGTCTGAATAAACAAATGAGTTGAATTATTACACATTAAATACACTATACTATACCAAGTATCCCACATTTGTGAATTAACCTCAGCTTCTGAAAATGTAAATAAAACCCCTAACGTCAATACTCGGTCAATAGACCTCATACTACACTTGACCACAAGAGGGCCTCATTGTATGGGATAAAATGTGGCGAGCTCCTAATGAGTTTACATTTAAACCTTTTTATTAAAGAAAACGTTAATCTATTTTATATAAATTATGCTTTGCAAACGTCGCTACTTATTTTGCACTTCATGTGTTTGTGCGCAAGTCTATTTCTTCATTATCTATTATTCTCATTTTGTTCACACTGGTGATAAACTACCCACATTAAATTACTGTAAATCACACCATGTCAGTAAAATGTAATTTAAGTATAATATTTGAGCCTGACATTCTATATGCAGAACAGGTCAGATATATCTGGGTAGGGCTGCGCAGCTCTAGTGTTTGTCGCACCCTTTTTTCCTTCTTTTTTCATAAAAATATGTTGAGTTCATTGAAAGCTAAAACGCTCCATATGGGATTCATACAAATAAAATTAAAAACCAGATCCACTAACTATGTAATGTAACACTACATAATTGACTATTAATTTATACATGACCACGGTCTCTTGACTTGAGTGTACTGGAGGGCTATGAACGTGGCTTACATTAATCAGGCATTTAATGTTATTGATGTGAATCGTCAGTACATGTACATGTATAGTGCTACGCAGAGCTGTGTATTGAGAGAGTTGCGTCACAACTTGCGATTAGAAGGCATTCTTTGGTCAAAAAAATGCATGTGTGCATACAGGGTGCCAGACTAGACTGCACATTGGGTTGTGCTGCATTTGGACCGAAATGGCGTCCAGCATTCACGTGACCAAAGAAAACTGGTCCCTCTGTGTCGCAACTCTCTAAACATGAGCCCTTTTACTGTAGGTGTCTGCTCCCTGTTCCGAACCTTGTGTGTTCTGACAACTCTATATTGCTATAACAGCCCCATGATCTACCACACTATGGTTATAGGGTGAGGGTTAGGGTTAGGGTAAGGGTTAGGGTTGGGGTTAGGATTGGGAACATACATTTGTACGGGTGTCGGAACATACATTGTACAATATATGGAACATAGGGGTGTAGGAACATAGTGTCAGAACATAGGGGTGTCACAGCCTATCACCAACGCTTTTATTGTACAAATAATTGTAGAGTCCTTATAAATGAAAGTTGGAAAAAATATTACAAGTCTCTGGCCTCACATTAAAACTGTTTAAAAAATCATTGTATTTTATACCCTTCCAGTGCAAATTTTGTCAAAATCCAAAAACATCCGATGTGTCTTCTTATTTCATATCAGTCTGTACATTTAACAACTCTACCTATTGAAAAATTAATGAATAATAAAACTAAGATTTGACCTTGGAGCTCCTCTTTAAAGGGAGGGTATACATTTGGTAATTACCGCAAACAATTAATGACCATAAAAACTGACTTGGTAAGAAGCACTGCAGCTGTTGATAATGATTAACAATTTGAGAAACAATTTCAAAGGAATGTGGTTGTAGAAAGAGAAAGGGATTCAAAAACATTACAATCTGAGAAATACTTTCTGCATGAAACGTTTGTCAGATATTCCAATTACGGATTATTCTTCCTGTGTGGACATTACCACTCCATATTTTCAGCAATGTCTCAAAAAAGCTACAGCTTTTGAAATGAAATTTTCATAAAATGTGTTAGGCCTATATCTCCATTTATTTAGGATTAAAACAATCGAATGGTTCCAAAGACCAAAGGTATACACACTGAAATTTCTGAGTTTCCAGTGTCCATGTACTACATGTACAATGCACATGTGTGTACAAACCCTCATGCAGTATTGCACTGTTGCAGTAGGAGCATCTTCATGATCTTGAACCACATAAAGTAGCAATAGAAAACTCAATAATAGCCCGTGGGCTGCATCAAGGAATACTGGGGTGCTCGTGTCTGAGAAAACTGTTCTTGGTCTTCGTTCAGCTTCTCGGAGAAACTGAACAAAGACCAAAAATTATCATTAATTACTCTTCAGAAGAGAGGCCTACAATAGGTTTTTTAATCAGCTGTATATCAATTCAATTCAATTCAATTCAATATCATGTGACAAAATTGGATAGAAAACAAGCATGTTTACCTTTTGTACGATAATATATGTACTATTATACCTGAGCAATTCATGACTTGACAGTTCTGATGAAAAAGCACTCCAAAGATTCAAGGTTTCCATTAATGAAAGGGCAATGCCATGTCAGCAAAGGGCACTTCCATTAAAAAAATCACTAAGTCATCAAGAATATTTTTAAAAAGAAACACCAACTGTCAAGACAGCAGAAACGGAGGTCAAGGTTTTGGTGGCAACCCCAAAAAAGTCCTCGCAAAAGATTTTCTATCAATCGTCAGATATTAATCAGAGTATGACTGCACATAAAGTGAACGCATCTAGCTTGCACAGTCTGAAATACATTGTACTGCACAGTAATGTACTGTACAGGAGTGTACATGTACCAGTACACAATAAAACAAGTGTATGTACCGGTACACAATAAAACATCCATTTTTAATACTCACTTACTTGTACAATAATTTTCTGAACAACAAACTAATGTTTTAAAGGGAAGATATACGTTTGGTAATCACTCTTAAAATTAATGGCAATAAAAACTTACTTGGTTAGAAGTACAGCAGCTTTTGATAGTATAAAGCATTTTGAGAATCATTTGAGACTTGCTTAAATTACAAATTAAAATGATACTTTTTTACCACGACAAATTTACTTCAAGTGTTGCAGCCCAACATCTTAATGTCAAAAAAAACCTCTTCTCACTCTTTTTCAAGACCATCACTATCAGAAATGTCCAAATCATTAATCAATGTGGGTATGTGGAATGCTTTAAAGAAGGTACCCGGTTCCATCAAAGAAAAACATATGAAAAAAATGAATTTCTAGGTCATGAATGAAAGCTTTTTCAGGTCCTGGTCAGTAATTCCAATAGTCAAACAGAAATTGAATTTAATGCTGAAAGGGAAACTGTGAAGAAGAAAAAAGAAAAAATGATTTTTCATACACTGTGAGATTCCTGCAGCTATCCGCAGGGATACAGTGGTGCAAACAAATAATCAGATTAAATCCTCCTGGATTATTGGGCGCTGACCTTTTCAAATGTTTTCTCCGCCAACCCGTCAATGTAACACAAAATTGTCTCTTTGTGTGTCACTTGTCAGGCCTTGTCATGATGGGATACTTGTGCAGGTCTAACGCCAGGCAAAGTCATCCCGGACAATGAAATGGCCTTCCTTATTTGAAGGATGTGGTGAAAATCTACACCTTAAGAACGCACACTATTGACACTTGGATACTCTGCCAATGCCAAGGTTGTTTATGTTTTTAGTTATTAGGGGTCAATTCTATTTTTGTTTTAATTCTTTGTGTTCAAACACACTGAGCTCAATTACAGGCAAATATGTTTTTATTAATAACAATAATTAGTTTTGATATTGCGCTTTATAAAGGAGTCTCAAAGCCTTTATTTGTTGTTGTTTTTTCAAAGACAGGGCAAAGTTTTTGAATTATGAGACCCATTTTTATAGTCCTTTGTAAAATGCTTTACAAGGTGTTGTGGCTCAATCTGCAGCCAACCATGCCAGAAACACTTGGGAGCCCCCTTCTCTTAACGATTAACAATATTGTGAGTTATACTGTACATACGTATAAGATAAATATTGAATGCATTTTATTCCTGCATTGTCGAAGAATATAATCACCTCAGTAAAATCTGGCTCTTCCATTCACTCGGCTTCACCTCAACAAGAAATGGAATAATCCAAATTTCACCTTGTGATTATGCGACAATGCACTCAAATGCATCCAAAATTTGTAGGCCTGTTTATTTTATATTGTGTAAACAAAAACTACATGATACTTGCACATGATTGTCAGTGTTAAGGGAAGCCTTTATAATTATTGCCGATTTGAGGGCTACTACCAACTGGTATCATGTCAGGTTCAGGCCCAGACACTGTTTTTGTAAAGGGCAAGACAGTAAGTTTTTTTCCTAAAAAAGGGCGTCTCTATAAGGACTACTGAAACAATACATGGGGCACCGAGGCAATGACCAGGGGCATGGAGGCAATGACCAGGGGCATGAAGGCAATGACCAGGGGCATGGAGGCAATGACCAGGGGCATGGAGGCAATGACCAGGGGCATGGAGGCAATGACCAGGGGCATGGATGCAATGACCAGGGGCATGGAGGCAATTACCAGGGGCATGGAGGCAATGATCAGGGGCATAGAGGCAATGACCAGGGGCATAGAGGCAATGACCAGGGGGCATTTAGGCAATGACCAGGGGCATGGAGGCAATGACCAGTGGGCATGGAGGCAATGACCAGGGGGCATGGAGGCAATGACCAGTGGCATGGATGCAATGACAAGGGGCATGGAGGCAATTACCAGGGGCATGGAGGCAATGACCAGGGGAATGGAGGCAATGACTAGGGGCATGGAGGCAATGACCAGGGGGTATGGAGGCAATGACCAGGGAAATGGAGGCAATGACTAGGGGGCATGGAGGCGATAGCCAGGGGCATGGAGGCAATGACCAGGGGCATGGAGGCAATGACCAGGGGAATGGAGGCAATGACCAGGGGAATGGAGGCAATGACTAGGGGCATGGAGGCAATTGCCTAGCCCTGTGAAGTATCAGGCCTGCATGTTTTGGTCTTAGAGGTGTGGCAACACCATGAACACTGTTTCTGTACATGTTAATTGTTATGCAGTATGCTTGTCACATGTAGTGATGACGCTACTGCCTAAAATGTCACATTTGTCTTTGGGTGTGACTACTCATGCCTAAGGGGTGTGTGTGGCTACACCACTATGCCAGCCCAACCAATCCAGAGAATTATTCCAGGGAAAACCCACGCCATCAGATAGGGACGACTGAAAACCCTATCCACATAAAAAAATGTAGAGCCCCGGCTGGATTCAAACCGGGGTCCTAGAGGTGGAAGGGAAGGAAATATACCACTATGCCAACCTGACCACCCCAAGTAGGAAATTGTCCTGTGGGCCATAAATTCACAAGAAGCCAGATGGTAATAAAGGTTTCTTCAAGCAGGGCCCAATTGCATGGATCTGCTTACAGCCGAATTTTGCAATATCACCATTCTTCCCTTACAGGGCAAGCGCCGAAACTCTGCACTAGCTGTATAAGCAAAGAATGGCTAGAATGTGGACTACGCATGCGCACAAGCAAACATTCCCCACTAACCTGTGAAATTATGCGCGGAATTCCCTGCTTCCGTAAGCGCCGATTCTTTGCTTATGGTAAGCAGAGCCATGAAATTGGTTCCCAGATGGTATCCTCTAAAAAGAGCAAGACATTCCCAGTAATTAGTTTAATAAGACACTCTGGCAAGTGCAGAAACCAGAATCATCCCAACATCCTGAAAAAGAGTTCGTTTGAAAAAATTTAACTGCTGTTCTGTGTTCATTTTGAAAACAATCTTAATTTGAAAGAATCATTTAAAGAAAAAAAAATTGATCACCAACTGCAGCGAAATTTTAGACCAACTGCATAATAGTCCAATTGATAATCTGACAGCAATTTGTAAAATATTTAAAAGGGTTAACGTGTGTGTCACCCCCCCCCCCCCCCGACTGAAGATCATCATTTCATTCAGCTTATCCAAGCAAAAATTAAAAGGATTGCAACAAATTGTATTCACATCCTCGAATGATTTAACATGGCATTTAGAGATATTGTCAGAGATCACTAATGGTGCCCAAATTTAACATCAATGAACAAACAGATTTCTATTTACATTTCATAGACTATTGAGTGAACTGTGGTTCTGAGGAGTGTGAGGAACAGTAGCAGAGTAGTTAACAGCTCTCCTCAGTGGTTAGACTGCTAGTCTTGCAATCACAAGGTTGTGAGTTCGAATCCTACCAAGCTAACTGCTGATTACACAATGACTAGAATATTGGCGTCTACATGTAGTTACTGAAGCACAATTTCTTGATGTGCAATTCATAATCAAAGACGTTAAACCAATGTTTATATGAGAGATTGGCTGTTGCCAACTTGGTGTTTATATCCCCTTGTGGGAGTTTTTCCGAGTTCCCTTGATGGGAAGATCATCTATACAACAAAATGAATGACTGCACTGTTTGTTTCTAACTCATCTAGTATTGACAGTCAGTTTTAAACACCTCAGCTGTGCATCTTTAAAAAATATGAACATTTCATGCTTTTTTTATAGACTAGAGTAGAAGTGAAAAATTTGTATTATTTTTGTGAATGGTGGACATGAAGCTTCATGCTAAAGACCAGGCCGGCACTTCCTGCCAAAAACTCAAAACTACTGACTGGTTGGTAGGCTACTGGTAGTGGTATGACCATGGAGGAAGATGGTATGACTGAGAAGAGCCTCTTTAGTCTTTCAATTAACACCTTTTAATTAATTAATAATAATATATAATTTACACGGTATTCTCAACCAACAGAATGTCAATGTCACAACATCGTGGCTGATGTTCGGGTTGTCAAAATGGCTTTTTGGTTATTTTAATAAAGTGGCAATCAAAGAAAATATTGGAGATCAGATTAGCCCCATAAATTGGGCCAATCACTTTGGGTCTAGTGGGTTTACTGGGGGTCTACTGGGTCTAGTGGGTTAGGATACGAAGTGATTGGCCCAATTTATGGGGCTAAGATCAGATAGGCTACGCCAAGTTTGCCGACGACTTTAGCACTCATCATTAACTTTTTAATGCTGTCAGTGTCACTGTCAGTGTCACCTAGAATACAAGGCAGTCATAATTTTGACAGAAATACTTTCGCTGGTGAGCTTATTTAAATGCTTTCATGGGTCCTTGGAGATAACACGAAACGGAACTACAATCAAATCAAGGACGACTCGACTTTGTACACAACAAAATTGTAATTAATATGTAAACACTGGTGCATTGGAACACGACTTTTGGCAACTTTCGTGCAATAGCCTAGCCCCCAGTAAATTTAGACTAAAATTAGTGTAAAGTTAGACTAAGTAAGTGATTAAACAGCTCAAATGAGCTAAAAATGCAATTTTACCCACCTAAGCTTGAACTTTCGAGAGATTTTCCAACTTCAGACTACCAGTGGCCCAATCATAGCAACTTCTCGTCTGCTGGATGACACTTTCGACGGCTACATGCTAGCTGCTGCACGCGCACACACTACGACTACAGACTGCACACATGCACACACACTGTGCGCGCCCCCTTCGGTAATCGACTCCTCCAAGCCGGCCAGAAAGTCAAAACAAAATAAAAAGGAGTGGAATCGATACCCCCAACTCAATCAACACATGAGGGCGGTATTACATTTTGTTTGTCGGAGAAAGATGATGGCACGATTTTCGTCGAAAGGTTTTTTTTAAAGAAGGAGTCAAATTTCGCCAACATGAAACAATATTTAGGTCTTATGTGTCCTTTTAAGTTCCAGGGCCACCACCATACCTATTTCACTGACATTGACAAGTTCTAGAACAGTGAGTTAAGAAAGTTTTTTTTCATGTGGTAGTGTTTCTCTTTCGCAGGTGGTAGTATTTCTCTTTCATTCACCGTCAATGAGTCTACCCAGTCAATAGAACACAAACATTGGATGCATATGAGTACAATAATTATAGCAGAATATAATCACGAGATGTGAAATCTGAAACAGCCCAGATTTCAACAAGTGATTATTCATATAAAATGCATCCTAGCCTATGTTTGTTTTATATACATAGATCATTGTCATTTTGAAGATTTTCATGTAATTCATGATGTATTTGAACAACAGGCCAAATAAAACAAAGTTTTGAACAATTCATAATTTATTTCAACAATATAAAAAAGCGCGGTATAATATTTAAAGGAACGTTACAGAACTGGTAATTAAAATTTTCTTTAAGGTCACAAATTTACATAAAACTTACATGGTCTAATAATGATGATAGTAGAAAACATCCCTAGAAATATTTCTGTCTGAAATGCCATATTTGATGAGAAATATATAAAACTAATTTCCGATTGGAGTTTATCGCTCATGAGCGTTTTATTCATGCATTGTATAACACATGCAAATGTGTGATCGGTTTTTCACTATTTTCTCGTGACCCAGATGGCCGATCGATCTCAAACTTCTACAGGTTTGTCAGTGTATGTATATGGTGGATTATATAAGTGCTTACACTGCCAGCAACTGTTTTTTGTTAGCAAAAAACAAATCTGTAATGTTCCTTTAAATGAAGATAATTTGCATGGTTCTACTACTAACAACTACGCCCTCTATCGGTTGAATTGTCGCTACGTGTATTCAGTGTTGAGTGTGCATGGTTTTATCAACAGCAAAGTAAGGACGTATTGCTATAAAAAAAATAACTGTTACAAAGAAAAGACAGCTGAATAAATGGTTCCAGCACTTGTCAGGAGGGTTAGAGCTGGGAAGCTCTGTTTGTATGTACAATGGTAGAAGATTTTGTGCAGAAATTAATTAAGCAAATAGCTTTCCAGGCCATAGAAGAAAACTAGATAACTGTGGGAAAGCCCCCCCCTCTCCCTCACTGTCAGATATGTGCAATGGTCCAGTTTAGGATATCAAAGACGATGAGCACGCTCTGGGCTTTGCAACCTGGGAAAACCATGCAATACTTTACATCGACCACACCCCTATGGTAGGATGTCACACAAGGGTTTTAATCACAATATTTATAGGGTTTTTTTCAAGGGCAAAACAAAATCGGAATATCAGTTCCTGTTTTGTGGACAAGCTTCGCTGTTGCAAGGTCAATATGATTTGATACGCGGAGTTCAACTCAACGGCCTCTCTGGCAGATCTTTGAGAGGAAAGCAAGCAAATTAAGAGATGAATATCACACGACGTTCATTACTACTTGAAGCTAAGATCTCTAGAATGAATCAGACTACTCGAGTGGTCAACCTCTGCGTGAGAAATCAATTTCCTGATAGTAGTCCTTGTATTGACAATTCACTGAGAGGTAATCGACACATTTTCCAATTAAGGACACAAGTTTGGACTCGACTAACGTTGTTTATTGGCTCAGCATTGCCTGACCTACTTGAGATGTCCGTTGGATGACGTACATCGATACAAGCACCACTACGTGAAGCGGCCTCGCCCTCAGCCAGACGATCCTATAGGCCTACTAATAATAATGCATTCTGTTAATGTTTTCAACTTTTTTATGGATAGGCAGGCCTAGATATTCCAAGTTTTTGCAACTATGTAACCTTGCCTTGTTGTGCATGCCATTCTTTTCAATATTCCAATGCCTAACTTACCGTTACCGTTCACGAGAGGGCGTCATTTTAGTAACCCCTTTAACTGACTGCATGAGCAGCGCCTTTGATTCATTGGAAATGCAAAATTGTACACAATACACCGGTGTCATCAGGGGATTTTGTTCGCCGATGTCCTCCCATACGATAAAATAACATGGGCTGAAGAAAGTTGATTGAAAAGAGGGCGCCATCAGACGAAATTTCTACACAATTCGCCGTATCGGGGGGCGGGGCGGGGGCACAGAATCTCCTGCCACACCGGTACGAAAGTTCACAGCATTAGTGTTGTACCATACTCCTTGCTCTATGGTTGTACTTGCTAAATTTGGTTTTCTATAACTGCTCTACTACAGAGAAAAAGTTACGCCTTTACGGAGGTAAACAAGCGCAATCGAATAAATAAATTGACAGTGTCTCATTGCAAACCGTGCGCTTTTCTCACTAATGAGTAACAATTGCTTTGATTTATGCAAGATTTTGAAGCTGCATTTGGTGTTTAGATGGCGTTCAAAAGAGGTCACGCAAGGTCACGGCTACCAGTTTACCTTTCATGCCCCCCCCCCTTATGCCGCCCTTAACCTGCTCCTCCTACCCCCAAGTCTTTATAGCACTGTAAATTCAGTACAATATGCATTTAATTAATTTATTTTCAAATTAATTTTGGAGGGGCTCCAGACAAAACAGATGTTCCAATAGTGACCGTTGAGTTGATAATAAATGTGCATACCATGTGACCTTTGACATCACCATGTTTACAAAAGAGCTAAAATTCAGTGCAGAAAAACAAAACAATAACCAGCACAATGAATGATTTTAATTTATTCGCGACATAAACCGACTATGATCAGACACTGTGTATTATAAAAGCTACTTCATTCGCACTTCCAGTTTTTTTAAAATTTTTTAAATAGGGTTTAAAGGGGAAAACCACAGACAAAACGACTGAAGCATAAAAAGGTATCTTTCTTATTTGTGAATAGCTTTTAAAGATAAAACCTTCAATTGAGATTGATGTCACTTTCACGTCTCAACCAAAATTTACATTTTAAACTGTATCATGATTTTTTTTAAATTGCAATACGCTGAACTATCATTAATGGTCTGGTAGGAGTGTGTACAAGGACTCACGGGTCCCTGATGGTAGCGGTAATGACCATACAGTTGTCATCATCGCCGTTTATGATCTCACTGATCTGACGAGAAAAAAATGTAAATAATGACTGGTGCATTCCCAAATGGCAGAATGCGGTTGAAGGATGTTCAACTTCCACACGGGGACGAACGGATGCAACAGAAATCACAATCGTAATGTCAGGCAAACTATTCCGACATGACATTAGTGTAGAGTTCAACCTGAATATTGAGCGGGAAAGATTCAAGCTAAATTTTTGTAATGACCTTGTCAGAAAGGAGTAACAGCTCAGAATCCTTACCCCCTCCCCGCATTGCTCCCCATCGAAACAAAAGTAAACTAAGTAGGATTTTGTGTATAACCTAGAAAATAATTAAAACTGTTTAGAAAATGCATAATAATTTATCATAAATTCAGTTCATCAATAAAATAATTGGCTTAGTTAACCCATAGAGCAAGGGTTAACCTGTCTTACAACAACAACAACAACAACAACAACTACAACGTCAACAACAACAACATCATCATCATCATCATCATCATCATCATCATCAACATCAACATCAACAATAAAAACAACAAATCAAATGAAGTTTGCGGAGACAACATGTAAATAATTCTCTTCATGAGCTGTGTTGGTTCTGAGAAGAACTGGGGTTTTCAGGTGTATTTGTTTCTTTTTTTTAAAGTGAGATATCGCCCAACTCACAAGGCCGGACGGCCACTTCAAGGTGAGGGCTACACTTATACTGTCACCAGGGGCACGTTGCCACCTACTCCTTGGGCTGAAACAGGGTTGCCCCCTTTGCAATCCGTAAGGATGTAGGTATGGGTATCATCCACTAGGACCTGGCTGGTAGAGCAGAATGCACTACCTTCCCAACTTTTACGAAGCAATTATGGTTAAAGGAACGTTACAGAACAGGCAATTAAAATTTTCTTTAAGATCACAGATTTACATAAAACTCACACGGTCTAATGATGATGATAGTAGAAAACATCCCTAGAAATATTTCTGTCTGAAATGCCATATTTGATGAGAAATAAATAAAACCAATTTCCGATTGGAGTTTATCGCTCATGAGCGTTTTATTCATTGTATAACACATGTAATCGTTTTTTCACTATTTTCTCGTGACCCAGATGGCCGATCGATCTCAAAATTCTACAGGTTTGTCAGTTTATGTGTATGGTGGATTAGATAAAGTGCTTACACTGCCAGCAACTGTTTTGTTAGCAAAAATCAATTCTGTAATGTTCCTTTAAGTGCCTTGCTCAAAGGCACAAGTGTCACGACCGGGATTCGAACACACACTCTGCTGCTGACAACACCAGAGCCATGGGTCCGGTGAACTGCCACTCGGCCACGACACGCCACAAATACCTGGGGGAAAGCCTCCTTCTTTTTCTTTGTGCTTTATATACATTTTTTATGGTGTATTATAAATTGGTTATCTTGTTGCAATCTGGATACCCCATGGAGATGGAATCTGACAGCGGCGGGGTGCTCACCTGGCCTGACAGCCGGAAATGGGAGTGCTCACCCGGCCGGCCTGGGCGTATCATAACAATGGGGTGTCTTCATAGGACCGCAACGTAACAAATGCAACTTTAAATATAAAACAATCGAATTATGAAAACCCCGTAGTTTCTAACAATTTGACGAATATGACATTTTATGAAAAGGTCAAGAAAGAATCAGAAAAACACCCAAATAAATACAATACACACAAGGGTAAATCCACTAGAGTTGCGTGACTTAGCAGATTGCAAAACACAAAGTAAGAAATGATGCCCAACGTAGCATAACATGTTTCAATGTCATCCTAATTCAGTCATTTGTCAGAATGGCTACTTAATTTCTCGTTTACAAACTGCAGGGGGTAAGCCACTGTAATTTTCAAAGATGAAAAGGTTGGGTGTTTTTTTTTTTTTGCATTTGGCGTCCCTGGACAAAATCACAGTCGAACCCAATTCGGATGCAGCGGGCGTGAAATTCTTGTGTGTTCTGTTGACAAGCCATGGTCCTTCAACAAGCCCAGCCAAGAATCCGGCCGATTCCGAATTGGCGGCTACAGCTACGGTTACGACTGTTGCTAAGGTTGTCCTGTACTTACCGATTCGGACACGGGCTAAGTCCCTGGTATTGGAAGGCATAAAAGTTACTGCAAGTATGCACCGCTCTCAACCAAAGTTACTTAATTAACAAAATAAACATTTTGACGGGAGTTTTTTTTACAACCCTTAGGCCTATTATGTTTATTTCCCTATTATTTAAACCCAAATCCTCCAAAATCTTAACCATGAAGTTGTGAGTGTAGGATGAGGTGATGCAAGCAAAACAACTTCTGCTTATACTTTGCACACAATCCAAATGTATGGATGTTGAGTTACCATAAGTATGATGAGAGTCTCCGAAGCCAAAGACATATTTATAGGGGGTAGGGTAGGTCCATGGTGGATCAGGGGGGCACATCCCTAAATGGGGGGGGGGGCTGTATTCCCAAGCCCTGTTCGCGCTCATGAAGCTATGACGGCTCTATGCTAAAACTCTCTGTGATAACCTCTAATGGTAACCTCATTCTAAACTGATAGTAACTCTACAATGACTCTGAAAAATGGCAATAAAAACTTACTTGGTAAGAAGTTTAGAAGCTTTGGATAGTGTAATGCATTTTGAGAAACTTGTCACTTCGAAGTACTGCGGTTATGGAAAAAGATAACTTTGTATCCCCCAGAATTTGAATCTGAGAAGCGTTAAATACTGCATGCAGTATAGCGTTTCTCAGATTGTGTATTCAAATTGTAGATTATTCTTCCTGCGTGGATATGCCGCTCAAAAAATTTGGCAATATCTCAAAAACGCTACCACCTTTTGAAATGAAATTAGTTGTATGGTATATCTACAACTATATAGGATGAAACAAACAGTGGGTTCCAAATTGTCAAAGACCAGTATCTCATCACTTGGTGGATCCAAACATATGCATAAAATAACAAACCTGTGAAAATTTGGGCTCTTGGTCATCGAAGTTGCAAAAATAATGAAAGAAAAACACCCTCGTTGCATAGAATTGTGTGCTTTCAAATACTTGAGATCTGAATCCTTTCTCAGATTCAAATTATTGTTTGGTGAAAAAAAATGACCTCTTTCTCTAAAACTTCCTTACTTCAAAGGGGGTCGTTTCTAACAATGTTTAATAACATCAACAGCTCTCCAGTGCTCTTTCAAGTAAGTTGTTATGGTCATTAACTTGTGGAGTAATGGCCAATAAAGTGCCTTTAGAAGGATTATACAGGATTGGTAGAGCTAACAAAATAGTCTCAGTGTTCATGTTTTGTGTGATCAACCGTATACATACATGCAAAAACCTGTGAACAGTTGGGCTTAATCCGTTGTGGGAGGCAGGAGGTAGCGAAAAACCATGCACATTTTCCAGCATGTAAACAGTTATTGCCCTTAATTTTGGTTGCAACAACCGAAACCAGATGTTACATATTTCTAGGTTTTCAGATACAGTTTTCTCAAATATGACTTCATTTCAGAGGTAAATATTTCACACGAACAAAAATGGTTCTATAGTATAAAGTTCACAATTAGTAAGCTTTCAGACAAATTAAACAATTAAGGTTGTTTTTATCCTTAACAACCCTGTGTAATACCTTCAAGACAACCGACAGAAAGCAAACAATTTGAATAACAATGCCCGTATATAATTCTTTTTCTCAGAATGTGTTACACAACCAGAATGCGGGACTGACGGTGATTAATAGATACCACGGCAAATCAATATGCACGATACATGACAAATTTACAGATGGGATTGATACCATGAAGGGCCTCCGGGTGCAAAGTTTCTTAGAACTTCACGAAGCAAAATCTGCAGCATAAAGAAGTTAAATCCCTAATTTACCTGAAAAAGCTGAAAAACACTATACAAGCACCCGGCCATAACTGTTACATGATTTGTGCACGATGTGGGTCCATGCACAAATCTTTCCAAGCATGTATTTAATCACGATTTTCACACAACACCAAGTCACGCGTCATGAATCACAAGTCGGTCGATATGCAATGACAAAAAAGGAGAAGGCCTACCACGCTAAACAATTCTGAAGAAGACTAGCGTCGAGTCTCTCCAGACTTTATAAGGCTTCTTCCAATGAAACATTAACAAAATAAAACTAGGCGGGAAATCTCCGATTTAGTCGCTCCGCTTGGGGGGAAATTTTTCCACGAAACTATCTCTGACTTGACAGTAATCGGTCGGTTGACACGTATAAATTGATCGGGGAAACCTTATGACTTCATCAACCGTTCTACGTTTCTTTGGCTGGCTTGAATTAAAAGCCATTAGCATCACTCAATGGATTTCCAAAGATTTCGGTAATTGACGTCATACATATCCTCAGTTCAATCTTTTTATTTAGATTCTTGGTGACATAACGCCCAGTGATTATTGTTTTATCTCCCTACATATACCGGGTGTCTTTTTTTGCCGTACATCGTACGGACAGCAGCGATATAAAATGTTACCCTATTTATAGGGTAACATTTTAGGGGGCACATGGGGGTGTACCATTTTTGTATAGGGGTACTTATTAAAACTGTACACTGCAGAAACGGGGCTGTTAAAATTGACACCTTGGGTGTTTTCACATATAGGCCTAAATACCTTTTTTTTCCCTTCAAATTTACACCATAAGGTGTAAAAATAACACTTATTTCTACCAAAACAATTACATTTGTGTTATTTTAACACCCATTGATGTTAATTTTGGTTCTCTCTTCGGTATCTATATGTGTTAACACCCATGGTGTTAATTTTAACACCCCAGTTTTTGCAGTGTATTTCTGTTTGACTATTTCCTAAAAAATAAAAACTTTTCAGCACACTTGTTATGTTGTTTACTTTTATTTTTTATTTTTAGGATTGTCTGACGTTGAGGTAAAAACAAACACATTGTCAGCAGGTAAATTGAAAATAAAAATGGATTTAAAAACATTGAAAAATGAAAGCCTGTAACATAATATTCTGGTAATTTGTTATCTCAAAAGTCCAGGTTCCAATGGGAGAGGGCATCCGGGGGCACAAACTTCAATGGGGGAGGAGGGGGAAGGGGGTCACTGCCCCTCCCGTGCCCCTCTTTGCCGCTGCGTCCGGATGACATGATTATACTTTTGCTCATTCTAGCCCCGTTGTGCTATGCCAACACAGACCAGTTGCCACGGTAGCCAAAAAGCTATCAACGTTGTGGTTGGTGGGTTTTTTTTAATCGAAGATAATTAAACATGTTATATATACAAACAAACAGGTTATACACCGTACTTGTGATAATCCACACACACACACACACCCACACACCCTTACAGCTGGTGACTTGTGGGGTCCTGCTATTGTTGTTCTATTATTCCCTTTTCTGAAGAATTCCCCTGTGGGGTACAAGTTTTACAAAGAATTCCTTGTGGGGTCCATTGTTCTGTTGTGTTGTAATCGCCACCAATATTGGACCATCCTTTGTTCAACTCCTTGTCCAGGCAAACGTGGACCCCATTGTTTTCCTTTGTGATAGCAATAATGGCCCTATTGTCCCTTTAGTTAGAAGTCCTCGGTTCGCATGTCACTACGAGTACACCAACATACAAAAAGATTGTTTATTCTGAAAGCTTACTTCTTTATGAACCCGGCAAAAGTCTACTACCTGTTATGTGAGAAATAGGGCCCATGTCCGGCTGGAATGCTGAATCATTCGTATTTCTATCGACTAAATCAAACTTGCACGAAATCGCCGACAAATCGTTATCGGTTATTTGCCATTTTCTTGAAGACGTGACCACCTAAATTTAAGGACATTTTCACAGGTATAATGATTGCGCTTATACTGGCGATTGAATACACACACCTTGAACGTATCGCTGTAAGCAAACATTTGAATAATTGATTGAACTATGGCCCGTCTGCGCCGGATCGAAGGAACATCCTTCCCCGAAAGACGGGGTCGATGAGAGGGCCTGTGGAAGATGGTTGGGAAGTGGGTGGTGGTTGGGAAGGGGGGGTGTTCGGCAGTAGCGAGGCGAGAGAACTGTTCTCTCCACGATCTGCGTCTGAGTAATATTGATCGGTTTTATTGTACACGCCACCTTCAGACTTTCTTCAAACTCACCTTCAGCGCTTGACTGATCCGTCAAGGTAAACTGTCAAATTTTTCCCGCTAACCCACTTGACAAAAAAATAACGGCAGACAAAACAATTGTCTGTGAGCATGAATAGAAACGAACCAAGATATATTTCTTGTCCTGGAACACAGCCAAGAAGCGTGTTGGACTCGTGGACTACACAATCTGTACTAGTCCTAAGTTGATTTTGAACATAGACATCTCATGATTAAAACAATAATAACACAAGATATTTATATTGCAGGAGCCTCTATGCTCAACACCAAACATACAACAATGAAATAAATGAAGCAATTAAAACAAAAATATGTAGATTCAAACAAGTGAGTCTTTAAAGGCACTGAACACGTTTGGAAATTGAAAAGACCAGTGTTCTCACTTGGTGTATCCCAACATATGCATAAAATAACAAACCTGTGAAAATTTGGGCTCAATTGGTCATCGAAGTTGCAAGAAAATGATGAAATAAAAAACACCCTTGTTGAACAAATTTGTGCGCTTTCAGATAGGAATAAAAACTTCTTGCAAGTTTGTTTTGAGTCATTACCAAACGTGTACGATACCTTTAAAGGTACTGTACACTTTTAGTAACAGCTCAAAATCAGTGTCCACATTTTGTGTGATTCAACATGCATGAACAAACAAACCTGTGAAAGTTTGAGCTTAATTGGTCATCCAGGTCACGAGAAAATAGTGAAAAGAGACCTTATGTGTTTTCTGTTTTTTTTTTCTTCAAATTATCGCGCGTGATAAAAACTATTTTTTTACTCATTTCTCAGAAACGATAGCATTTTAGGCAGAAATATTTTAAGGAACCCTTTCTACCTTTACTTACTTTAAATCATGTATAAGTTATGTGTGAATCTGTGAACATTGTGCTTTTCGATCTTACCAATAGTGTACAGGGCCTTTAAATGTCCCTTGAAAATCAGAACAGAGTCAGCTTGGCTTAATATGAACTGGTAAGTCATTCCATAGTCATTCCAATGAGGGTGTAATGAAGTTGAAGGCTCTTTGACATAGCATTTTGTGGAAAAAAGGGTTTGCGTCAGTAAGGATTGGTCAGCAAAACGAAGAGGACGAACAGGAATATATTTTTGCAGAAGATCAAATATAATAGTCTGGAGATAGTCCATGGAGAGCTTTGAAAGTGAGGAGATTTAACCTTGCTCTATGATTTAACTAATAACGATACGCATTTTAATCGAGAGCCAGTAGAGTTCGTATATAGATGGGTGTTGCGTGTTTGAGAACGAGGTGTGCGTGACAACTGACATTGCATGCATCGTCAGCATGGAAGTCCTCAAATCACTGGGCATTGGACTGTGTCTGGTTCTGCGAGAGCCATTTGAAACCGAGTCAGAATTTTAAGGTCCATCTCAAAAGTGTCATACTGTTCAACTGGTCCCCGAGAGAGGCTGTGCGTGGTGGATCTCAGGTCCTTTATCTTTTTGGAGATGTGTTTTAGTTATTCAGGAGTCTTGACTGTTTCCACGAAACTTTTCATAATCTCTTGATGTTCTTTGGGAGGTTTGTTCGAGTAATCAATAATTGGTCGTTTCCCCGATCGACTTTCTGCATTTTTATCGTGTTTTTTTTTTAAAGATCAGGCATAGCCTTAAATTCATCAGTTTCTATTCGTTTTATGGCAGAAGATCACCCTCTTAAAGTCGTTGTCATTTGTACAGTGTGGCTTTTAAACTGAAAAAAAATTATGGAAATGTGTTGCCATGAGCTAGTTTCTGATTAAGATTTTTGAGTTGAAAACTACCCTGTTTGAAGGAGTTCATTTTCCAAGAAGATCTACAACTGTCCCATCCCTCCAAGGAACAATTCCATAACTACTTCCAAGGAACAATTCCATAGCTACTTCCAAGGAACAATTCCATAGCTACTTCCATGACCATACGACGCCCTCTCTCCAGTCGCTGACCCTAGGGTTGTTGTTACCCGCGTGGTGACTCTATTATGACTGTCGCTGTCAACAATTGTCAATTTTATTTTTGCGTATAATCCGCTGGGACAGGAAAGGTTGACTCAGTGAGCATTCTTTTCAGCTCAAAGCTCGAGATTTATCTAATTCTGGGAAATCGACTTTTCATAAACTGTAACCTTGTGTAAAACTGGCTTTTCCTAATAAGTCAATTCCCGCGCTTAAATGAGATAAGTTAACGAAAAGCGGCGTAGGGGAAGGATTTTAGGCTGAAATGTGTAAATAGGAAATCTATTCAAAATCCCCGGTAACTAAAACTTAAAAGGAGTCACTTTGGCAAAGATAGAGTATACTCAAGCAAATTCTTTTCATTAAAAAAACACAAAAAACATGTCACTGTTTTGCATCCACTGATTTCATAAAAACGTAAGCACGTTTCCCACAGGTTGCATTTTTATGTTTAAATAATTTTGCGAAAGAAATGTTCAAATTAAGCAAAATTCATTGTCTTGTGATTCACAGGCTTACACCTGACGTGCGAATGGGGCGTATTGAGTAGGCTACGTTACCACGAAACTATATGATCTTTTCAGGTTATTATGGGTCATTACGTTTGCGGTGACCATCAAGCAAACTGACCATTGTTCTCATACTTAACAGATGCCGACATCACCTTTAATTAAGCCTAATTAAAATTATCCGGTAATTCAACTAAGTGGATGCAATCTGGTTCCCGGTAAAAGCACAGCCGTGTGGCAGCTAATTAAAGCAGCGTTAGATTAGAGCTAACAAGCAGACGGTCCATCTGCCATGAATACCAAAGCTGCCAACATGATTCCGGATCAAAACCAGAGAAGTTGACTGACCGCGGGGACAGTGTGAGGAACAATTAACACAGATCAAAGAGCAAACATTTCACTTAAATACAACAGCCTTGAAGATTGCAAAAACCCCGGGCGTACCCACACCCCCCGGCCCCCAACAGCCTGCGGGAACTTGGGGTAAAAAGGGGGCAAGGAGGCAACCCGATTTTGCTGAAAAAAGGCACACCCTACACTTTCAGTTAAACCTATCGGAAGTACAATGTATGTTGATTCCTTTCCCTACAACATTGACGTCACTACCCTATACCCAACGTCTGGGTCTGACGGGTTTTCTCACAATGAAAAAAAAGCGTGGATTTGGGTAGTTTCTTTCAACTGTTCGTGATCATAACTTTATTGTAAATACCGCGATGCAAAATCACATAATTCTGCAGGGTAGACGGAATTGTCGACGGCAACTTTTCACTGTTCATGTTACTTGAAACAGTGAAGAAAGTTCAATGTCTCCCCATAGAGATAGCCCTGGATTGGTGAGATGGATAAAACAAACAATGGTATGGTACCGTTAGCGAGTAAAGACTTAGGCCGTGTCCGAAATGCCGGCTACAGCTACGGCTACGGCTAGATATCCGCGTCATCATGCATTGAAGAATAGGACGTCCTTAACAACACCCTTAGCAACAGCCGTAGCCGTAGCTATAGCCGCCAATTCGGATTCGGCCTAAACCTTAAAAACTTGCATGCGGGCTTCCTTTGCATGCTTTTCTTGGTCAGGCCGAAGCGGAAAATGGTTAAAAGATGAGATTTGAACTGCGATTCTGTTACCCGCTCGGCCATGAAACGCCCCAGTAGAACAAAACGCGACATTGGATATTCATAAACCATGCACCATTAAGCTACACACGCTTAATTAATTACTTCCACTCAAACCCAATACCCATTTAAATACAGACACATCAATCATAGAGTGCAAGATATGTGGCCTCCGGGTTTCAGCTCACGATGAAATAATTGTGATACAGTCCTCGATCGAGAGGACGAATATTAATTAATCCCAAATGGGACTATTACCGAAGCCCCGGCCAGGAATATCCTAGTACTTCTTTTTTAATCACATTACTCGGCTCATCAATGCTCGTTATGTCCATTACGAACACCATTATGTTACACTTTAAGTTAGATTTATTTTTCCCAGAAAATTCACGATATCGTCCATTTCCAGGGCCCAATTTCATAGATCTGCTTAAAGGGTCTGTATACGTTTGGTAATGACTCTGATAATTAATGGCAATACAACCTTACTTGGTAAGAAGTACAGCAGCTTTGGACAGTATAATGCATTTTGAGAAACTTGTCACTTCGAAGTACTGTGATGGAAAAAGATATCACTTTTTATCCCCAAAAATTTGAATCTGAGAAGCGTTATTTACTGCATGCAGTAGCGTTTCTCAGATTGTGCATTCCAACTGTAGATTATTCTTCCTGCGTGGACATAACCGCTGAACTTCGAAGTACTGCGGTTATGGAAAAATATATTATTTTTATCCGCAAAAATTTGAATCTGAGAAGCGTTACTGCAGTAACTTTTCTCAGATTGTGAGTTCCAATTGTAGATTATTCTTCCTGCTCCAGATTTTCGGCAATATCTCAAAAATGCTACCACCTTTTGAAATGAAATATTCACAGGTTAGTTTTATGGCATATATACAACATAGGATTGAAACAAACACTGGGTTCCAATTACCAAACGTATACAATCCCTTTAATTAGACCTCGATGAGTAGACAATCATTTCTCAACCACTATTTCCTTCTTAGAAGAAATGAGCAGGTAACCAGTCACATATGGTACGTGTGACATGTTATTTTGTCTGGTAACCTTATTCTACATGGTAAAGCAAGTTGTGCTTGGCTTCTTGTCTGTGGTTAGCAGCTCTATGAAATTGGATCATTGCTCATACTGAGGCTGGAGGTACAAATAGTCTGCTTCCTTTCGTTTGGGACCCTGTCACACAGGGAACAAGGCAGCCTCGCTACCATGGGCAGCCTCGCTACCATGGGCAGCCTCGCTACCATGGGCAGCCTCGCTACCATGGGCAGCCTCGCTACCATGGGCAGCCTCGCTACCATGGGCAGCCTCGCTACCATGGGCAGCCTCGCTACCATGGGCAGCCTCGCTACCATGGGCAGCCTCGCTACCATGGGCAGCGCGCCGTATCGATGAGCGAGCAGCACGTGCCGGGGTTAAAATGGCGCGGCGAGATCGAATAGGCCTACCCTGGGAACGAGGTTGGGAACAAGGTTGACCCTAATCATCTCAACACACCTTAGGCTAGAAGCCAGACACTGCATGACGTCACAACGTCACACTATCCAAGTAAACGGCGCCCAGCTACCATCCACTTAACTGGTGCAACTGGATCGGATGATTGAAGCCCATTTTAATGATTGTCTGACTATCATTTACACGAGACTACCACGACCGCAACAACAATTACTAACGAACATTTATAATTACAGTGGAGCTCTTCCATGAATTAGGAATCCTTAAAAAATAAAAGGGCATCGTGAAAAGTCACGTGAATCATGCATGGCTCTCGTATAATAGCTCCATGCTTGTAATTTAATCTCACAACAGCCATCAGACATACTGGTGAACTATGACAGGGTTAGAAACTGGATGGGACACCAACCTTTTCACCCACTTGTTGAGCATATTATAACAATTCAATTAATGGTTTTAAAATATTGATCTTAATAATATAGGTGACGAAATTATTGCAAATGTATATTTTGTCTCTGAGTAGTTTAAACATTGGCAAATTTGTTTGTCTACGGACGGCTTTGTTCCATCCGCTTGACTGGGCTCTGGAGCTTGATTTGAAGACAAACAAAAACCATTACACTCTAAACAATGGTTGTTCAGCATACTTCTTTTTCTTGTTCTCACGTTTCGAATATCATCAAAGCACAAGTTACATTATGATAAGTTACCTTTTCATGTTCCATGGAAATGTTTCCTATCGAAGTAAATAAATTTAGTTTTTCAAATATTTGTGAAATATACCAAACACCAAATTTACATTGACTTAGTTACACGTCGACAACAGTGATTTTGCTGAATTATATTAAAATTAGCATAATGCCACTATTCTTGTGATTTTTAAAAAGGATTTTTCACCACGTTGGAGAATTACACTTCACTACATTATCATAAAAACTAAAAAAGAAACTAAACAAACAAAACCAAATAATTTAATTAAATAGATTAACATTCCTCTAAAAAAGTGTGTTTCCTTTGTTTTGCACCACCCCGTACAGTTAGCAGAAGATTCAGTCTGTGTTTCGTTTCTCCATGGATTCAGCCGAGCGGATGCCGAGCAAGGCATGGTTTAAATTAAAGTGTCACTGGGCGAGTTAAAAGATAAATCGGTCCGGGTTCTGTTTCCCCTAGACGAGTTGACGCTTAACTCTAATCCCGGTTGTTTGTTAACCAAGAGTCACATACCGCGGAACAATCGTGTCGTGACTAAAAGCAACGGACAAACAGCCATAACGGCATTACATGTATTCCAATGACCACGAATAAAACAGAGATTTCTTGAATAGTTCCGTCAGCAAACACCCAAATTTGAAGAATACAATTACACAAATGGACGCAATAAAGTTAACACCAACCAGCACCCGGGGAGCGTTCACGCCAAATTCACGCCAAATCGCCTGGAAGTGCCACTCCTATCCACAGAGCTCTGAAGGGTCGAAGACACTCGTCTGTTTTATACGAATCTTCTTTCTCTCGAAATCTTTTCTTAATTTAATGAATATCGTCTTTGCCTCTAAGGTGGCAGTGTACACCAGATGTATCTTCCGGCGTCTCAGCCTGCCAGCAAAGGTTTTGAAACCTCACGAGAAAAGTCTTGAAAGAGACTGAGCGAATGTATTGGACGTGTGTTTTCAAACTTGTGCAGCTGTATTTTTTTCTTCTTCTTCCCTCCACCCTGAGCTGCGGAGAATCATTTCACTTCAAACAACTATAGCAAACGCAGCAACAGCAACAACAACAACGACACAAAATAAACATGAAACAACAACAAACAGCAAACCGATGTGAACGCATTCCACGAAGCAATCAAGAACCTATAGAACATTGTTTTGATAAGCATTTTGACAAAAATTGGATGAACGAAAGTATACTTAGTTGCCAGTCTTTCTGATTGGCAAATGGATTTCGGGTGTCAATCCCTAACTGATCAGTACGAGTGATTTCTCTATTTATTCCGTGGTTTCCCTCCCAGCATAAAACCAGTACAAATCTAAATTACACTGACAGCATTAACTGACATTTATACATGCATTCAATGACCAACATTAAACCGTTTACAAAATTTCAATTTATAAACGCTTCAATTGCTCACCTTGGTATCTTAGAATGAATACTTTGCTGCAACAAAATATTGCTGCTGTCAGGGGCGGATCCAGGATTTTCCAAACGGGGGGGCGTGAAAATATTCCAAGCAGCAAAATGATAAACGAAGTTTGTTGCCCCATTTCTCCCTCCCCTTCTCTCTCTCTCCCTCTTTTTTTTCTTTTCTCCCTCTTTTTTTTTTTTTTTTTATATTAAAAATTGGGTGCGTGCGCCCCCCACGCCCCCCCCCTGGATCCGCGCCTGGCTGTATAGCTGGAAAATATATTGACAATTTCGATGATTTGTTTTCATCTCGTAAAATATTTCTGACCGAAATGCACTGCGTATATAGCTATTTGTTTTCTGGAAACTAAGGTTTGTTTTCGCTGCATTTATACGTCTGCCTGAGCTGACATAACATGTGTCTTCGAACGGTGGAAGTATAAGCTTTATTACAACAAAATTGTGCCCAATGTTGATAATTTTCCTCAAAGTGGCAAGCTAGTTTCCGTGTGGTAACTACAATCATGGAGGTATAAGACCACAAGGTGTTATACCTCCATGTAACAATTATAATCTCTTCTGTATCAATTATGATATTGAGTTGAGACAAGTTAACTCTCGACGTTTCGAGTAATATACTCAGCTTGTCAGTGGGGAGTATAGTACACTGCACATCTCACAACCACACTCTGAACACTTCCGGGTCAGAATAGGGGACTTTTGAGACGCTAGGTGGCAGCAGACTTACCAGGTAAATCCATTGTTCTCGGTAATATGCGCATGCTCAGAAGTACGTAAACAATGTCAATGTCTGCTGCCACCTATAGCGTCCCAAAGTCTCCCATTGACCCGAATTCCGGGTCCTATGGGGGGTCTAACACAATTCTGGGTCAGTATGACCCGGAATCTGTGTTAAATTGATCCCAAACTCTGTCAAACTGACGCAGAATCCCGAGTCAAAATCTAATTTTTAACCAGTTTCCGGGTCAGCCTGACCGAGAAATGGGGGACTCGTTATCTGGGTAAATTGTTACCCGGAACTCTTTTTGAGAGACGAGTATTATAGTACAAGGTTGTTTATAGTTCGCTTAAAGGGAACGTATATCTTTGTTTTTTGGAACCGTTCGGTTGTTTTAATTATATAAATGATAAATGTAGATATATACAATAAAACTAACTTGTGAAAATTTCATTTCAAAAGGTGGTAGCGTATTGAGATATCGCCGAAAATCTGGAGCAGTTATGTCCACACAGGAAGAACAATCCGTAATTGGAATACACAATTTGAGTAGCATATCTGACAGTACGTTTCTCAGATTCAAATTTTGAGGGTATAAAAACAATATCTTTTTCCATAACCACATTACTTCGAAGTGAAATGATTCTCAAAATGCTTTATATCGAAGGCTGCTGGTACTTCTAACCAAGTAAGTTTCAATTTCCATTAACTTTAAGTGTGATTACCAAACGTATACATTCCCTTTAAATTCTACACAATGAAAATGTTCTTCCCTTTAAATTCTGCACAATGTAAATCTTCTTTCCACTCAATTCAGGATATCATTGTCGGTTGTTGCTTTTTAAATTAAAGTGACACCGACCATGGTCTGGACTATCGGCGTGAAAAGTAGCGCAAAATGCAACCATGGAAACATGCGGTGACAGTGTTCTCCTCCTTAGATAATAGTTCAGTCAATACAATCACAGACTGCTTAATAGGTTTATTGCATTCATTATACGCTCAATGACAACCTTCAGGTGAATGCAATTATTGTCTTGGCACTCTGGAAATATCTCATTTAATGGCATAGTGAATCTGAGAAGAAAGAAGAAGACGAAATTAAATTAAGGGGGGAAGTCATTGTTAATGGTGTTTTTGTTTTGTTTTGAACTCGGAAGACATATATATGTTTGTCCAGCATAATGAGGGGTGTTATCGTACAGGCGAGTTTAATGATCGATGAACGATACTCGCCAACCTAAATTTATCTCCTTCAAAATAAATATCACAGGCGCTGTATTAATGATGCCAAACACCATTGATATCTACCGATTTTATTTTTCGAACTATCGTGTTATTCGGCTTATTTGGTAGTGGCGTAACTAAGGGGGGCACGGGGGAACGTGGGAGCGTCATTTGAAATCTGGACTTTTGAGATACAAATAAATTAGGCCTATACAAGAGTAAAATGTTACGTTTTATAAGCTTTAATGTGATAATTGCAATGTTGTTTAAACTAGTTATCCATTTAGGTCTCCCTACGCTGATAATGTGTTTGTTTTTATTGTCGCGTCGAATTATCTTATATAAAAAGTAAACGGCATGACAAGAGCGCTGAAAATGGACTTGTTTAAGAGAAATGCAAACGAAAACTACAGTTTTAATTGGCCAGAAGTGCCCCCACCCGAAAAAAAAGGTTCACTCCTTGTGCCCCTATATTTGGGGATACGAGTGTTTGTTATTTGTGTCCATTAAATCTGACCATCAAGTACGAAATAATAACACAAACAAAACCAGAAAAAAAATGTGTACACTTCGTAATGAATTTACCATCGAGGGGGTAAGGATCGAAGATGATCAGCGTCGAAACAAAATCTTCAGACAGAATTATCTTGGTATCCTTAACAATAACGAGTTCAGACCCGTAAACTCATTTGCACACCAATGCACGTATAAAGAAGACAATGTTTTGCAAACGAGGTTACAAAAAGTAAGGACGTTTTCCTCTAAAACTGCAAATTCGATAACGGGTTGCCTGAGACCACAGCTATAGGATTGATGAATGAAGGAGAGAGCCGCTAAACGTGCATTTTTAATCTGCTGTTTTAGGCTAAGGCTATAACCTCCATTGCCTATTCTCTTTCTTTAAAACCCTCCGAGCAGCCACGGGGAAAATTTTACATGCTGGATCCCCGGGGAGCGCACGAGAGGCACGGGTAAATAACTGTGTTTGAGGTGCACAGTTCTGGTCTGAAAAGATGAATAGATGTTACCTGGACCCACACACTAAGGATTGAAAACTAAGGATTGAAACATTCTGGAAATTTACACATTGGTTCACTTACTACTAATTTTCAGAACATAGTACATTTCGAAAGGATTAAGTTTTTGTGCACAAAATGGGATTTTTGTGTGCACGTTATAATGGGACCCATCTTTACCACACTATTTGTCAACCTCTGAGTTCATTCACCAGAAACCACTGCAGTATATGAAAGAGGGGTGTTTAAAGGTAGTTGTAAAAAAAAACATTGCGGAATTGATCCACACATTTTGTAGTTATTCAAACAAGTATGAAGCTGGTCCTCCCAACTGCGCCCAGTGGCTGCTCGGAAGGTTAAGATTTGCAGAATGGAGATGGTTAAGCCATTTTCATTTTTGAACAGTTATTATACTCTAATTCTGTCTTTCATTGAACTGATATATAGATGAATATTTTAGTTTACTCTCCAAGGGCAAAGTCAATTGCAATGTCCGAGCTTACATCTTATTATTATAATAATACCCTGATTATTGCTTTTCATTTCTAATGCATTGTAAATTCAGTCCGCACAACAAATGCCATGGGACATCTGCAATTGTATTTCTGAACGTAATTGCACCTGCCTTGCATCTGACGAGCCAAGTTGTTGGTCTACCGCGGCCGATACAACTCGCACCCCCCCTTTTCCCCATTAAAAACGTTTATTCTTTCAATTATTCTACGCATTCTCATTATTGAGTATTTAGCGTGTTTATCACGGGGCCCAATTTCGTAGAGCATGTAAGCACAAAAACTTGCTAAGCACAGACAACTCTTGCTCAAGAAAATAGGTTAAAGTGACTATCTCTGTGACCCGTAGGCCTGAAGATACAAGAGTCAAAAAGACGAAGAAAAAAAAGCTGAATTTATTTACATGTGGGAGGAAAACATTTTGTAATGGGAAAAAAACCTCGCATTGGGACTGAAAACCCAATCAACATAGGCCTACAAGGGCTCCGGTCCATGTCGGGATTCGAACCGGGGTCCACAGACTAAGGTGGAAGGCGGGCAACTACCACACATATAAGCGAATTGATATTGATGTTAACGATTATGATAAGAGAGACAGGGCAAGGGAATGGTGTGGTATGACGACGATGATGATGGATAATGCTGAATAAAAAGCTCCAAAATTGTAAGCCAAAAGACAGAATTGATAATCCTCAGGGGGGATTACGCCCAGTAGTTTCAAAGCTCAAGTCCAATCTTCAACAGAAATGTTTCAGTTTGAAAATACGACAGTCGAGGAAATGGCATTTGGAGTCGCCACGAATTACCGTTGCTTGTTCCGATTGCCACAATCGAAATAAGCCACATGATGAAACTTGGTTGTATGGTGAGTTTACTGGCAATTAGATGGGGAATTATTTCACTTAAAATATGTTATTTACCTTTAAGAAGCAATTTCCCTATACACTTTAAAAAAAAACGGGTCAGTGGATTCCGGGTACCAAGGGGGCCTGACCCATTTCTGGGTCAGTATGACCCGGAATCGTTGTCAAAGTGACTCGACACTGAGTCAAGGTGACGCACAATCCAAGTCAAAATCCCATTCTCAACTTCCGGGTCAGCCTGAAAACCGTTCAAATCCTGGAGGTTCAAGCAAACACTACAAAATACAATCAACCAGTCAAAGTGTCTTCATAAGACAACAAAATCATCAACAACATCAACAACAACCAGACAACAAAGGTGAATTTGTGGTGAAGGATTTTGTGCCTGTTAATTTATGTGCTTATTTCGCTTTCGCAAATCACGGATTGACTTTTTAGGGATATTCATTTTCTCAGTGACATGGAGGTATTCCGAGATATTTTTCCGGACATGCAACTGACATCGAATTTACAAAAAAAACCAGAGCGGGCATTCGGATTAAACAGGTTTTACTTATGGCAAATTTAACTCGAAATTGACCATTTACGTGGTCACATTGCTTCATTAACCGCTGAATGTACAAAGCATACCAGTGTAATTGAAAAACAACATAGGCCACGACGTGTTAAGGTTGGGAAATTAACAATATTCTAATACAGCAATGACGCAAGGACAAACGCCACATCATGTCATAAATATTTATAGGACTAATAAGGCATTGAACAATGAACCATGACCTTTTACTAACAATTTTACCATTTCACCAGAAATTGTTAAAGCAGTTGTTTTTGGTAATTATGCAAAACGCAGAACCCAATGTAAAGACTCAGTCATGGTTGACGTCAACATAAATGCAGTACATGTCACGGCACGACTGCAGTAAAACCAGTTGCCACAAGGCTAAATTCTGGCCATGGGATAAACTCATGTCAATTAAATAAAATGATGTATGTTTAAAGGCACTGAACACGTTTGGAAATTGTCAAAGATCAGTGTTCTCACTTGGTGTATCCCAACATATGCATAAAATACCAAGCCTGTGAAAATTTGGGCTCAATTGGTCATCGAAGTTGCAAGAAAATGATGAAAGAAAAAACACCCTTGTTGTACAATACATTAATTGTGTGCTTTCAGATAGAAATAAAAACTTCTTGCAAGAAGTTGTTATTATTTTAGTGAAAAATTACCTCTTTCTCAAAAACTACGTTACTTCAGAGGGAGTCGTTTCCTACAATGTTTTATACTATCAACAGCTCTCCGTTGCTTGTTAGCAAGCAAGTTTTTATGCTAATATTTGTTTTGAGTCATTACCAAACGTGTACGATACCTTTAAAAGATATTTGCTCTGTCATCGTCATACAACTGCAAAATGTCCCTTCCTTGACCGCATACAAAAATAAACGCTAGACGACTTCAAAAAGTAACTTTATACATCATTGTACGTACAGACGAGCTTATTCAAACCATCATTTAATAATTACACAAATACGCATCCCAAGAGTGATGGCCAAATCACCAAAATGGGGGATCAAGTTTTTGAAAAAAAGGGGGGAAATGTAAGGCCTACAGAGGATATTCTTGTTTTGATTCAGGTTAATTTATCGAACCAAGTGTTGAATTTAAGGTGACAGTGTTTTCGTGACAATTTGTTCGTACCCACGGAGGGCCCAATCATATAGTTTCTTTCTTATGATTGGTTCAGAGTGCGTCACATGATATGTCTTATTTTGTTTACTAGAAGCCTCACGAACTCGACAAATTATACCCGTAGCAACCAATGTACTACACCCGTAGCAACCAGTGTACTGCACCAATAGCAACGGCAGCTTCTTGGTACATAGACGTCTATTTTAGTGTATCGTAATGAGGAGTTATATAACAAAGAATGACTGCTTTTACTTTTGCTCCGGTCCCCGAGCAATAACTATTTGCTTAATGCCATGCCTCTACCAGCAACAAGTTATTGTGTAGGATCTTATAACCTTGTCTTGAAAGTCTACATAATGGACATCCAAACCATACAACAGGCAACTGGGGCCATGGCCTCTGTTGTCCTGGGTCCAACCATAGAGGTAGGACCATAGAGCTGCTTAAGCAGAAAATATTGCTTAAAATGTTTTCGCTAAGCACATATTAACAGGATCACAGATTGAAGCTGAAAAATGGCATTTTGGCTGGTAACCATATTATTCTGGTAAGCATAATTTTGTTGTGCTTAGCTATTTTTTGTGCTTAAGCACAATGAAATTGGGCCCTGGTTTTCGCCTTGACACCCTTTCAAATGACTTGATGATTTGCCCTTAGATTGTCCAATGAAAGTGCAATTTGCAAAATGATAACTAAACGGTCTTGCCCTCTCAAAAAAATACACTTCGAGGCCCGACACCTGGAACAAAATTCACAGTGCTGTCATAAAGCAGAAAATAAAACACACCAAAAATGACTCAATAATTATAAGCAAACATAGACAGGGGACCAGTCATGAGCAATCTACATTACATAACAACTATACAATGATTTTTGGACGGTAAACCATTTCTGCTGAACTAGATTTTTCTGCACTTAGCAAACTCCTGTACTTTAAAGTTTCATGAATTTGGCCCCATCAGAACCACCTGATAAGTTTGTTATTCTTCTTGATAACGTAAGTCTGTGGTATTTCCGTTGGTATAACAAAAAACCCACTATGATTTTGCAAATCAAAAAGATCTTTATTTACCTTAATATCCGGTAAAAACATGACACATCTAGTCAACATAAACAACAATGTCACAGTGATAGCATTACATGTCATTTTTATTATTCCATCGAGTACAATTTCCAACTGCATGATTAAGCAAAATTCACTAGGGTTCTGTGACAAACAGTGTGTACAATATGGGATTTTAGTTGGTAAAATGTTTTTCTACGGCTGTTTCTTTGTCTCCCCCTTGGACCATAACAAAGCTGGCTGCATAGAATTCTTCGGGGAAAAGTAACGTATTTGTGAACATGCATAAAACAGTCATGGAGGTAGATAAAGAGATTGGCCTACACATTTCTATTCCAACGAAAAAACAGTTCACCTTGAAAAAAACGTACCGTGATTCGGCCTCCAGCTACCGCGAGGATTGCGTTACAGGCATTCGGTACATGGCGGTACAGTGTTGTATTCTAGCTAGTCAACGGCGCCCAGATAAAAATGTAAAGAAGTAAATTAATTAAGAGATCTGGACTTGAATCTATTTCTACTGCTCTTTCTTCGGCATTTTTTCCCTGTTGATTATCCATGTGACGAATTATAAATTCGCTAAAGGGGATTTTATGAACTAGTCTGCCGTCGTGCACGAACTGCCTTAGACCGGAGCAAAATACGGCCATACAACTGACAATGTCTGATTAATTGTAAACTTCCAGACCAATTATCAACCACTTCTTCATTTGAAAGATGTAATGATTTGCATCGGGGATAAAGAATAATAATATTATTTGGATTTCACCGGACACCGATGTGTGATAAGCTCTGTCATACTCATCGTGCCTGACGAGTCATGCAGGGAAACACCCACAGGCACAGCACAGCTCTCTGTTCTGTGGACATTCCTTTGTACTGTACACTTAAGGAAAATCCCACACTGTGTGGAAATGTGTAGGTCCACATAGTGTTTCTAGTCCCTACATTATGTGGACCTCTTTTGTTCCCAGCAGGTCCATACTTCGTATGTAGCGTTAAAACATAGGCTTCTCGGGCGGGATTCGAACCCATGACCCCCGCACCGGTGTAAAACCAAACAATAATATTACACTTCTCCATTGCTTCGTCATTAAAGTTAATTAACCTGTTAACCCCAATGGCTACATAAAGTTGGAAGCTGGTATTGGTTTGGAGATCAGGAGTGCGCTTTGGCGGCTGTAACCAATAACTGTTTCAGACGTCATAACCGAAACGGTAACCGAGCTCACAACTCGGTTATCGTTCAGTCTGAACAGCAGAACCAACGACCAACAACCGAACCGGTTATTGGTTGGGGTCGCCAAAACGCACTCCAGTCATTAAAGGGACACTGTTGTCATGATCAAAGCAGGTATGTGGCTGTACATGGAATTATGATAAACTCTCACCCATCAGTTACTGCACGCGAGCGCCCTCCCTCCGTATCATATCCATGGAGAGGGCACGCGCGCGCCGTAACTGTTGGGTGAGAGTTCATAATGGGGGACTTTTGAGACGCTAGGTGGCAGCAGACTTACCGGGTAAATCCATGGTTCTCGGTGTGTGCGCATGCTCAGAACTACCTGAACAATGGAAATTTACCTAAAGTCTGCTGCCACCTATAGCGTTGACTGTTGGGATTTTTTTTTCAGTCATGCGTCCACATTTCAATAATACTAATTAAATGTGTATTTGTAACTTGGCATATTTACTCATTATAAAAAAACTGTGTTCAAATCTGTATAAAACAAATTGCACATGACAAACTCAAAATGATATAACCCGGAAATCTTTTTTTCTTTTCTGAATTGACCTTTATATGACCGCGTCACTGCTTTCAACATAGAACATAATAACAGTCCATAAATTATATATGTGCCCATTCCACTCTTGCGTATTACTACATGCCAACAGTATCAATATTTAAAAAAACAAAACAACAATGACATTTCAGTTTTTACTGTATAAAATAACAAAAAATAACAATCTTCGGTGTTTGCACAATGTTATCTAGTGAATTAAAACATATTACAGAAAATAATGCGTATACTTTCATATTTACAACCATTCGTATATTTACAACAATCGTATAACAGTTTAAAACTTGCGTCCGGAGGCAAATAAACAACCATCCTCGTTATTTTGTGTACAAGTTGGTCTAACACTTCAAAACATTTACCAGTCGCTTTTGAGTCACATGGAATAACATCAACCAGCCCTCAATAAATGCAGAACTGCAAACATTTTATAGCCTGCCCGATATGGGGCAGAGGGTGCCCCCCAAATGTTCCCATACTCTAACACACTATTTTCCTCTTGTATTAGAAACCCCCCCCCCCCAAAAAAAATTTAAAATCCTCAAAAGAATTCCTGAGATTCCAAGCACACAATGAAGACACAATAGGTGGGGGTACACCATGCCCCATATCGAGCACCAAATGTAACATTTGCATCTTGCAATCAGAGAGATTTTCTACAGCAATCAGGGAGATATTTAGATTCAACATAATTAGATTCAACATAATAGGGAAAAAGTTGCCTTAATCAGGGAGATTTTTTAAATTTGTTCACCAAAACATGGAAAGATTGGTTGATTTTCAGGGAACTTTCTGCAGAATTAGGGAGAGTTGGCAGCTCTGATCAATGGATTTACCGGTTAGATGTCTAAAAACATGGTTGCCTGTTGCAGGCCTGGAATTTACATTTTTGAGAAGGCAAGGCCATTTTCATTTTGTAAAAGGGCGCTTCAACAAAATGTGAAAGTCTATTAGTGAAACTTTTGAAGGGGGCACCAAAACCAGGGTAACAGAGGCCACGGCCTCCATGTAATTCCATGTCTGCTGTTTGGGCATGGTTGCAACATAGAGCAAGGACCTGGTCCCTGTCCTATGGTTGCAGAAACTGGCCTACAAGATCCATGTTGACAACTTGGGATTATTTTGGAATTCGTGTTCACTCTGCACATTGAAGTAGTTTCAGTGCATGTATGTAACACTTACGGCCTCAGTACCAACAACTTTGATTGGTTTCACAATTCAACTTACGGTGTAGGCCTACTGCACATTTATCTTTTTGCACTAATATTTAAACAGCCTTACTATATGATTGAAAAGACAGGAAATCAAGTGTTTATAAATGCACAGTGTTCTACGCCCATAGTTGTTGCCTGCTGTTGGACCAGCTGGTAACACCGTATTATGTTGCGATAGTAAACACAACACCTTCCACGCCATTTTCGCATGACTTGCCAATTGGCACACCATTTGGCTATCCATAAACCATACTCCATGCAGCCATGCATGCATGTATCCACATAGCCCATAAACTCCATGCATGCTTATAACATGGAGGTAGGAATATTCCTACCTCCATGCTTATATAACCACACCAAAGTGTAGTGCATCCACCAATAAACAATATTGACAATATTGCAAAATCGAATGTTGGAATTGAATTGTTATAATCGCGCTATCATACGGAGTACAAACAACTTATAAACATGACACTGGATTTGATCTTGAAAAGGCCGGGAAAATTTGTACTTTTTTTGCAGCCACAACAAATTTGTTTAGACACATTAGTTTTTTACAAGAAATTATTATCATGTAGTTTTAAAAACCTTTTTTTCGAATGATACATGTGCCATTTCAACTTGACCAATATGGAAGAGTTGTCAACACACGCTGAATTTCGAAAAGAAGGTAGAAAAAACCTTCTTTCGGGTCGAACCATGTGGGTATTAAATATATGCCAAGGCTCGTAAAATCACGAAACTGATCGCAACTACAGACTGAACGAAAATAAATATGCATAGGATTAAAATTATTTATATAACATGCAAGGGAAACTTGAATGAGAATTTTATGTTTGTCTTTATTGCCACCGAACAAGCACCCACACTTTTACACGAACTGAATTGCGTAGATGGTCAATACTCCAAATTGTTACATCAGCTTCTTCCCCAGCTTTGAGATTTAATCCCTGGAGCTCAAACAAACAAAATGCCACTCTTTGTTAAACCTTATTCTTATGTTGGGAACATCACACGACGGGGGTCACGAAGGGGGTGAGGGGGCCTTGCTTTATGGTTCAACCAATGGAGGATGGAATCTTCATGTTGTTGGTTTCAGTTAAAGGCCCTGTACACTATTGACAAGATCGAAAAACACAAATGTTCGCAGTTTCACACATAACTTATACATGATTTAAAGTAAGTAATGGTAGAAAGAGTTCCTTAAAATATTTCTGCCTAAAATGCTATCGTTTATGAGAAATGAGTAAAACAATAGTTTTTATCTCGCGCGGTAGTTTGAAAAAACAGAAAACACATACGGTCTCTTTTCACTATTTTCTCGTGACCTCGATGACCAAATTGAGCTCAAACTTTCACAGGTTTGTTTGTTCATGCATATGTTGAATCACACAAAATGTGGACACTGATTTTGAGCTGTTACCAAAAGTGTACAATACCTAGAGGTCCTAGTTTGCATACAGATAACGGACCTGTAATGTACAAGCTCGTAATTTGACTTCATCGATGCATGGAGCCATACAGCGTGGTACAGTAACTTGAATAACATCAACAAGAATTCATACCAAACCAAGCGATTCTTTCAAGACATTGTGACCTACACATCGGTAAACAACTGAAGGGAAAAAGGGGTCCTCAATTTGCACACACCAACTGAGAGCAATAAAATCCCAATTATTCTAAATTTAGAGTTAATCAGTTCAGAGTTGGTCTCTCCTGGGGCACAGTGGGCTGAAATAGAAAGACCTCGCCTGATCGTCTGTTAGTTATAGCATTAGAGAACCTATGGTTAGAGAAATACAAATGGTATTTACTATCCCCACTCTCTTATGATAAATGTTCCTGATGCTTTGAAAGACACATTTTTAAAAGGTTAAACACAAATGCCCAAAGGCACAATGGTTTGTTGAACTTTTTTTATGTTCAGAGTTTGTTTAGACATAGAGCAAGGGCCAGGTCTAAACTAAAGTTTGTAAAGTGTCAGGTTGTGTTAATAACGGTTGGTAGAAAACCGTCACTCAAGATGCGCACACAGTCCACCTTATTTTCCATGTCACTTCCTTAAAGAAATTAGACATGATTGGTATGATCTTGGAGGCCAGTGTAGCCTATGATCGGCTTTTTCTTGAAAGGCGATTTTTTAATCTGATTGATTTTTAATCAGAATGATCACGTTTTTCTGAATTTATAACAGTTCCCATTGTCCCTAAAAATAGTTCCGCCTTTAAGTATATTGCAACGGGCAAGAACATTGTCTCCCATATATTTGGTTCTGTTTTCGATTTTGCCTGATCGCTACTCAACATCCATCAACACACAATTCTTTTAAGGAGTTGTGTAAAAATATGGCCACCTAAGTTGATGAAAAGTTCAAAGGATGAAAATACAGAATATAATGAAATATGTACTCTTCCCTCAAAACAATAATGCATCACGTCTGTCTAAAATTTGATGAACATTTCAAAGGTTGACACTGCAGACCTAAAGATGTCAGTTTCATGTGTGGGTGTGACAACCACACAAGTGAGAAAACCCACTCAATCGTCTAGTAGGGACCTGGTCCAGGATTCGAACCGGGGTCCAGAGAGGTGAGAGGCAGGGAAAGAAACCATTGAGCCAACCTGCATGATCTAAACAAACCACCATGAACAGGACTACACACTCTAAAATCTCCCGGGTCAGAATTCAGTCGGATTCCGGGTCAGGCTGACCCGGAAAGTGGTTTAAAAGTGGGATTTTAACTCGGATTCTTTGTCAATTTGACAAAATTCCGGGTCACCTTGACACATATTCCGGGTCATTCTGACCTAGAGATGGGTCAGGCACCAACGGGAACCGGATCCGGGTCAATTTTAACCCGGAAGTTTTTAGAGTGCAGTTTGAAACAAAATAGTTCCTTTTCACGTGGTAACTTCCCTTTCATTCAAGTTATACATGATTGGTAAAGATTGGAAACAAACAAATGGACGGTTTTCTTTTCTTTTGAGAGCTAAATTCTTGTATAATTTTTTCATGAACTCTGAAATACGTCAGTTGGATCTTGTGTCAAATGGCAAATTTTAAATAGCGTGTATACAAAGTGCACACAAACCCCGACGAGTCTATGTTGAAAACCAGAGGGTTGGAATGAACTCGACTGTTCCAAAACCCAACACTGTATCACACAGATCACGTGGGAAGTTTGTTGAGTGAAAAAACAAAAAAATAACCATAGATACTGCACGAATCTTACCATAAGAATGTAACAAAGAATGGAAAGCCTAACTTTGACGTGGGTATAGACTGTGCAAGTCTCGTGCGTATTCGAACTTCCGGGACCAAATTGGTCTCAACTATATTGAGTTTTACGTGTGCGCGATTCCGTTTCTTCAAATACTGGTACTTTAGTTTGACGTACATTTATGTACCTATAAGAACTACATCATGTTGTTTTTTCTTTACATGTATATTCATTAATTAATTGGTTCTCCAGTTTGGACCTGAAGCTAAGGCTACATTAGTTTTTTCTTTGTTCATTTACATACTTCGTTTATTTATGCTCTTAATGTGCTTATTTAACATTCGGTCACTGTATTTTGATGTGAGTATGTGAGTATGGAAATAAATGTAATATTGAATATGAATTGTTGAGAAGTGAACATTTAGCCATGAACTATTTGAAAGTTAAATAAATTTAACAAACCAACAAAGAAAACCCCATGAATAAGACTTGACCTCCGTTTCCGGGTACTTGTAAACAATTAAGAATTAAGCCCAACTGACGTTCATGTTACCATGAAACCTATGTAATGGTCGCACACATTCGGGCGAATGATTGGCAAATGGGGTCTCTAAAAAATAAGCATCCTCGTCCAAAGTTTAAATTTTGTTTGATTTTAAAATTAAAAAATTGTATTTATAACAAATTGCTATGGGTATGTTTATTTGCAAGAATTTGGTATGAGTAGAATTTAAAAAGATTTGATTTCATAGAAAAATATAGTCTTCGTTCGAGTTGTTTTTTCGTTACTGATACGCGCAAGGCTTGCACAGGCTATCTACGAATTCGGCTCCAAGCCACAAAATGTACACGTAAATATAAGCCACTACTATTCATTAACATATTTAGAAGGTTAGGGGTGCCACTTTCTGGGTTCCAAGACAATCTGTTGTAGCTCATAGACTCAGTACCGATTCAAGATGCACTGGTCGGTCCAAGATGCACGTCTAGGTGTCAAATATGCGTAGGGTTATTTTTGATGGCGATGAATCCCTCAGTTTACTGACGCGTCAATTGGTTCCACATCCACGTTCCCGTTTACTTCGATTTCACTTTTATCCACTTCATGTTTAATTTGAAAAGTGACCATGACAGAGTGCTGACTGTCGTTGTCCTCGCTGCTGTCGTCATCGTCGTGTCCATTCACAGGCAGTGGCACCTGACGAAATGTCACCTTCGTTCGCTTGTAAAAGTTATTCCCCGATGTCCCGAATTGAATACAGCCACAACTTAGCATGCGGCGGTACGCGGGTCCAAAATCCTTGTTGAAAAACGGATAAATAATGGGGTTGAGCAATGAGTTCAAGAAACCCAGCCACAGTAGACACTTCTCAAGTACTGAGTTGATCTCACAAGTACAGTAGGGCCTTATCAACGTCAGAATGAAGAACGGCAACCAGCAGAAGATAAAAGCGCCCACGATGACGCCGAGCGTCTTGGCCGCTTTCCGCTCGCGTTTGAGTGAAATGCGTCTCTTCCCCGGTTTGATCGACCCCGCGGAGAACCTCGTCCGTAATGCAATGAACTCGGCTAATCTGGGGTAAGAGGGTCTCCTCTCCTGAGAACGAGAGGTGCATATGGTATCCTCCCCGGAGCTATTAGAATTCCGTGTGTAGTCTATCGACCGACCCTCATCCATTGAGTTTAACTTGACTGCCGTGCGTTTGATCGTTGCAGTCTGCCTCTGCTTCAAATCGGCAAGCTCGCTCTTCCGGGCCGCACGATAAATCTTAAAATAAACCAACAACATTACTGATAGTGGAGCATAGAAAGCGCCAAGCGTTGAAATGACAGTGTAGTACGGGTTCTGTGAAATCAGACAGAAGTTAAATTCCTGCTCGTGCTCGTTACCTCCCCACATGAAGAGGGGTTGCAGCCCAATAAACGCACTGGTCACCCATACGATGAGTATGAACAACAGCATGAGGCGAGGGGTGCGTTTATTCACGTAAGTCATCGGCCTTGTTATAGCCATATATCGGTCCACACTTATCATACACAGAGTCATGATCGAGGCAGTGCAAGCGAGAACGTCACATGAAATCCACAAGTCACACACTGCCGGCCCCCAAATCCAGACCTTCTTAATTTGGAACGCCGCCGCAAACGGCATATCCACTGCTGCTACGGCGATGTCAGATATCGCCAAGTTGATGATGAGAATATTAGGTGGTTTACGCAGCTTGCGGTCAAGACACACGGACAAGATGACGAGCACGTTCCCGAAGAGAGTTAGGACGATGACGGTACCGGTGAGCAGCACGATTAAGACGGAGGCCCAGGTCGGGTACGGGGGATCGTTAGGGTCATATCCACCCGGTAAATCCGTCCCATTTGCTGGTATCAACTCGGGGAGTGTCGTCAAGTCCTTCATTGTCCGGAAAACGGGCTTGTTGATATCGCCGAGTCCCACAGTCCATTCCGACACATTGTCGGCTGCGTCAGCGACAACGAGTAGCTGTAAACTAACTGTTCATGGTCCTTACTGCATCACATACATATATTGTTGAAAGGCCGGCCGTCTTATAAAAGACACTACTTTTCACTGAACCGTCTCGAGATCGATAGCCATGCCAAATCCTTCCATGGTGCAGGATAATAATAGGGCGTCGTTTACCGAACTATTCTCATGGTCTCTTTTTGTTGTCCCTACTGACTTTATGTTAAATTCAGCGGGGGATCAAGATACCCATTTTGGGACCGTCCAGTCAAAAGAGCAGAGACCCAACCAGTCGATTTAAATTACAATCACAAATGAAGGGATTCTTTTGTTCCATGTTGATAACAAAAGGACTCCGGACACAAACATCCAGGCCGTGGAGGGGGCACTGTCCGAGTGCCTGAATCGTCTCTCTCGCCTCGATGGGTCGCGGAATGATTGCTCTGGATGGACTGGCCCACTTCATAAAAACAAGATCTTGTCAATCTTTTGCTTAGCTCCTTGTCCTCGTGTAGTAATTATTGAAACAATGTTCCCAGAGTCTTCTCCTCAGAAATGTTCCAAACACGTCCTTGTTAATTCCTGCCAACATACACGATCAATCACCGGCCCTCCTCACCATCAATCATGACCACGTGTGAAAGTTGTCTAGCTTGACACTTAAAACCAATCGAGCCCTCACTCAGGCAACAGCGAAAACACACGCACGAGAGTCCTGGTCAACCAGGGAGGAAAGTGTGGGTCAACACCGCTGCGTGTCCGGCAGCCAGCACGGCTGGATTGAGACCAGGTTGACCACCTCATGGCCGGTCAGTAATTGGGTTGATTGGATCACAGAGTTCTATGGTTGGGATTGGATGAATCCACGTGCACTGGGCCCGTGTGTCATTCACTCCAGCCAGTCCATTTTGCATGCAACGGTCACTCTGTCCGCAACAACAATAATGACATATAACTTATATCATGGTTATGACGCGCAGTAAACTTCCTCGTTTGAGATTAAGTGTTTGATCATGGTGTGATCAGATTAATGCAGTGGGTACCCCACGACATGTCAGACAAACGCAGAAGCCGGCTTCATACCTCAAGATATACGGGCGACTCATTCAGGGTTCAAAACATTCAAAATTAAGCAAATTGGTCCCAAGACGAGAACGGGTCATTCAGCAAACAATTCGTAGTCAAATCACCCCGCCCCCTCGTTTAGGGAGGGGGTAGGGTCGTATATTTAGTAATAACCTGTGATAAAGGATTGTCTTGTCGACGTCCACTGTATTTATAAATATGCCTAAATATTCCGAGTATTAGGAAGTTGCTGGAGCAACTGTTGTGACGTCAAATCTCGCCCCGAAGACCTTCATCCTTTATTCGGACAGAAGCGAATGGTACAAGAAAATCATGTATTTCATACAGGATTACGAAACCGTGGTTTTTAAAAATATTTTGTTATGATGATGTTGTTGTTTTGGGGTTTTTTAGTTTCATTTTTTTTTAAACATTGCGCTAGAAGTACAGCGTTCTATGACAACAAATTCTACACTGTAGTTTACTATCTCAACTAAACATTTGGTCGAAACGTTAATTCATTTTCAGTTACAGGGTAAAAATCTAAACATGATACGAAATCCACATAGTATGAAAGGGTGGGGGGTGGGGTTGCGCTGACTGGCATCAGGCATGATATTGGCCCTTTGAAACAAATTGGAACAATTTATCGAGTACAATAGGGATGAACTACAAATGTACACATTGTGTAGGCGTTTAGTTTTATAGACTTTTCTTCGGGCTATTTAATCACAATTTTCTTGATTTTTCCAAGAAGGGCAAAACAATTGAAAATCAGACTCAAGAAGGAAGATTATCATGCCTGCATTTATATAATAATAATGTGAAGACATCTAGGCCATGGAGGTAGCTACCTCCATGTATAGGCCACTAGTGACATGACTTGCACAGTATTTTCCGTCCAGGTCACCGGCTAAGACTATTTGTCAGTTGACAGTTCAGACAGTTTACGTAACAACGATACACGTGTCACTGCAATGGTCCATTCTATGGTTTGTGTAGTCTTAGTTCAAGACATGATAATAGTAAGGAATCGTTGACAGGGGGCGCAGTTTTAGTAGTTTAGAAAAACTCAAGGTTTTTACAATACAAATAGCACCTGGTCGAGACAGCTTTATACACACGTTAATTAAACAGGTATTGAATTTATGTTTCTATTTTTATTAGGATCTAAATCACTTTGTCGTCAGGGTGTAGTGCACTTTTATGAATCCCAAAGGGCCTTGAACAACCTGCGCTTGCGCAGAACTATCCTAGCTTATGTAATGTTACATAATGTCTATTTTTAGGTCTCTGCAAAATATTATAATTACAATGGTTTATATGGCGGCGCATTTTGTTGTCTGTTCTCATTTGTTCGCATAATGGTCGCTTATAGCATGGAGGTAGTGCTTATAGTATATACGGCATCCCACGATCTGAGTATAGTCATGGGGGTGGTATTAAATTATGACATATACTGTGAAATAATCATAGACCAATATTGAGGAACCCTACACCTTCAATTTTTTCGGGCGGGTGTACCCATTTTTTCAGTCAGTCTTTTCCCCGCCGAGCAGAAGGAGAAATATGCTGAAATACAGTGGAAAGTGTCGTGGTACCACATTTAATCCCATGGAAAAATACAAAATCTTCATTCTCAGGCGAACACGCAAAAAGTCAAACTAACTTGAAATGATTTGTTGTAATAATATAAAAAACAATTATGATAAAGAGATAACAAAAAGCACATACATTCCCCACACAAACCTCACAACAAAAAACCTCGATTAAGGTAGGTAGGGTCATACTTCGATAATAAGTAATGACCCCGAAAATAAATGGTGTAATTTTTATCACGAAGCTTACTTGTGTTAAAGATGGTAAGGGTATAGTAAGCATCCTGTGAAATAATTTCATCTAAAATTGAAAATGCCCCCGTTGATTAGAAATCGAAGTGTTTCGATAAATTTGAACCTCCAATGATTCAAATTTCCCTAGTGTCCGTTTGTGAAAGCTGCGGCCAGAGATGCGGTTGGTACACACTGTCACTCCGCTAATAATGTATATGGATTCGACGTTCTTAATAAAACAAATACCATGACATTTTTTTGCTGTTTTCTGAACAAGTAGACACTGTATTCAGCTGAAACTTTTACAGGTGACTTTGATTGTTTTATTGTTGATCAGTTTGTCCTTGCCCTTTGAGCGGTCATTCTATACTCGTTCCTAGACCCCGGCCGTTTAGAAATGACCCGTACCCCCTACCTATTTTGGCCGTTCATGAACTGCGGCCAGTTCGGGATAAGTCAGACATCCTTGGCCGCAGCAGGTCGCCTGCTCAGCCCTTGGCCCCTTCTGTGTAACCGCCCCGCCCTCAACCCCAATGGCTGACCATCTGACACTTCCATTTCTCTGAGGATACGCGGACTCTGCTATAACGGTCGCCATTTTCCGCTTACGGTTTAAGCGCCGCTTGAGCTAAGCGCAGAATGCTGTTTATTGCTTCAAGGGACGTCTGACGGTACGCACGCCCACAAGAAAACAATATCATATTGCTTACCTGAAAAAATACACTTTTGATAAGGACGGATTTGTTTTGCTTCTGTATCGCCGATTTTCGCTCACAGCATGGAGGAGATTTCTACCTTCATGCTTACAGTAAGCATGTTTTCCAGTTGTTTATGGCTTATACTGATTTCCCCCTTTCCGTTTAGGGTCAACATGACCCGTTTAGAGTTAACATGACCGGTTTAGAGTTAACATGACCCGTTTAGAGTTAACATGATCCGTTCATGGTTAACGTGACCCGTTTAGGGTTAACATGACCCGTTTAGAGTTAACACGACCTTAAACACTTTTTACAAAAGAATGAGCATAACAAAAAAAACTGTCCTCGTTCCTACGAGTTCTATAAAAACCATAGACCTAACTTGAGAAAAATAGTCTGTGCCCCCGTGGAGGAAGGCCACTGATGATATGGACACCAGCCGCATCCCGAAATGCTCTAGAATTTGATTTTACAACACGTGAACCATGTAACGCATTGAATAGAAGACTAGCAACCAACAACTAACGCCATATGGCAACTTAACACAGTAGTTAATAATGGAGCTAATTAAAAGTTGGATACCTGACAATCTTGCATTACGGTAATGACATTTAATCACCATGCAATTAACGTTCTTGCCATGATACGAAGGTCGTCCCAGGTCGGCTAATAAGAAGCTACATTTTCCCTCTTGTTTAATATTACAGCAGGATATAGTGTATCGGTCAAGGTGTAGCGATGAGAAGTCCATCAGGTCAAGCAGTGTACCCTTGAGGGATGAATCCATTACTGATATCGGTTAGAGTTTATATAGCGAGGCCTTTCACTTCACGGTGTGATAAAGTAAAACATTTTTTGATCTCTGGTCGAAGGTCTAGGGGCGAGAGTCGTTGCTGACAACAAAAGTCTGAAACTTGGATCCAGATCTTAGGATGTATGTATGAAATTAATGATGGTATATATTTCCACCTTTAATAACCCCTGGAGTTATTGATTCCAAGGAGCTTTTGGGAACAGTATCCTCAGCGCTAGCGAAGTAGATCAAAGAACAGAATTTCTTTAGGCCCTACATCTGAAGAAGGTTAAAGATTTACCAGAAAGACTTTAAAAAGTCTGAATTCAGATTAGAGTCTGAAATTTCTCATCTTTAAAATGTTCTTTTCCGAAACTCGGCTCTGGCTACGGCTCTGGATCCATCTTCAATTTTGGAGCAGTGTACATTTTGCACTGTGTTTCCAACATCCAACGGAGCCCGGAGCCTGCCTCAAAGGTCATACCCCTTAGTACGAAAATATCTAAAAATTAATACACTCCTATATTCGACAGGTGGCGTATAGCGGACCCCTCCTCGATGGGTGGACACGTCTGTTTTATCGGCCGAGGGGTGTTGGGGGATGGGGAGACAAACTATAGGCCCCATAGCTATAAACGGTTAATATTGTTTAATGAATCACAGAAAGAGAAGATTTCCAAACAGATAATAGGCAGTGGCGTATACCCAGAGGGGGTGGGGTGGGGTGAGGGTACTTGAGCCAAATGGTTTCTCTTGGAAAGCATTAAGCCCCCAAGAAACATGTCTTTACCCCCCGCCTACCCCTCCCCAAATGAAAATGTCTCACGCCACTAAGTCAAGAAATAGTGCACTTTGTGTGCCACGCCCCGAATTTGATGGCCATGCCACCAGTAGTAGAGAATGCAAAACGACTACAATTGTTTTAAAATTAAGACGAGTTCGAAATTGATCCTTCAAGTTTGTAAGCGCATTTTCAGAACCTTGAAGAACTTGGCAGCTATATAAGAATGGCATTGTAAAGTGTAGAGGCTCGTACCGTAGAGCAGACAACAACTTCATTACGTCCTTGGCAACAACAATGTGACTTTATGATCGTCTACGATCCACACGCGGTCAAAAGGGCAAGCCCTTGTAAGATAATAACCCTATACAAATAATGTGTAACATTATCGTAGAGCTATTGACAACATGTCTAGTAATTCCACTTCTGACAGTACATAAAGTGATCGCAACTTGACATTGAAAGCGATATTCAGTTTGAAGTACCCTTTCCAATTTTTGCATTATTTCTTCAAACGCGTGTACTAGAAAACGATGATTCATTTAAAGAATAAGATTTTATTTCCTCATTAATTCAAGCAATAGATGAATAAAGAGCCAAATAAAATTGAAGTTTTCCATGATGTATTCACATTCAACAGATAGTTATCATTTAAACAAGCACACATTGAAGTCTAGAAATTAGTGAATATGTTTGTAACCTTATTTTACAGTAATTTGTTTTATAAAGGTGTTATACACTCGTTATACATATCTCTAACTGTGCGCCAAATTCCTTGCTTGTCTATCGTCAAAGTCTCAAGGCAAAATCCCCCAAACTGTTTCCCTATTTGTCCCACTATAACCTTTGGCCATTTGTAGGTAAGCTTTTGTTTTCACCGGACATGTTCCAGTGAAACCTACAAGACTCCGACCCATTGTCTCATCGTCCGGCTATAATATCGATCCATGTTTCCAATGATAGTCACTCAATGACAATCGTGACTGACGATGTGAATAGTCAACAAAAATAACCCATTGTGATTGAAACTCAGCTATTGAGTTTGAATAAAACATAAAACAGAAGTTATAAAATACACAAACACTTCAACGGAAAGTCTGCGTTTGAAATAAGCTTTCAATAATAGATTAGATGTTATTCGGGCTGATTTTGTTCCTCGTCCCTTTTGATTTCAAAAATAGCACCTACAAGTGAAAACACTCAGAAATAATATAACCCGTTTCTTTCGTGGGCTTTCTACGAATAAAAAAAAAAATCTTGACCGTTGATTTTATCCTATTCTGGCATTCAATTTCCCTTTGATTTCCGTGGATTCAATCAATAGTAAATACTTACTTGAAATAAGGTTAAATGAGTGATGCGGAGCCCCCCCCCCCAAAAAAAAGTTTAAAAATCCCCAGTGCGCTCACTTTCCCTTTTCGATATAAAAGTATCATATTTCCGCTTAAAAATATCAGAGTATGTCATCCGTGACTCGCCTGTTATTAGGTTTCCTCGTCCAAAGGTATTCTTAAAAGTTGTTTATAGCTTTAATTTTGTCCAGTTCCTCTGAGTGTTGTCCTCTGATTTACAAAAGATGTACTGATGGCAGTATTTTGCCACCTGCAAATCACCGTAAGGACGCCTTTTCAGAGCGGGCTACTCACAAGCGTCATGTTTTCCATGTGGTCCGGGCACTTGCACACAAAAGACAAACGGGCGGTACACAGTTCTATTCTTTTTAGCCGCCTTTTCAGGGTCCCCCTATCACCTTTCTGTTTCGATTAAACATCCTTGCTTTATGGATTAAATGCCGAAGGTTTTTAAGATTGTCTGATTGGAAGGGATCACGTCTTTCGGGGTCAGTGACCCTCATGGTTCTGGAATCGATGGGTAGAGATAGTGGATCGGACACACGAAGACAAAACACTGCTCATGTTACATCTATAAGTCCTTCAAAAATGGGATGGTTGATTTGGTGTTGTTAAGCGTCTGGAAAAAACTGATGTATTAAAGTTGCCCGATTTTGAGACCATTGTTTTATTTCGAATTTCGGAAGACTATTAGCTGAAGAAACGAAGAATATTTTAATTTTGTAGTTTGAAGTTCGGGAACTATACAATAAAATGCTTTAAAAAAAACCCTTTTTAATCGCATTTGCATCACGATTCTTATTGGCCAAACGAGCAGCCTATCAGACAATCCCATATTTTATCAAATATTCATGAGTTATAGTACACTCTGCTGGATCAAGTCGTCACCTTTGGAAACGCAGAAACTCCCGAACTGAAAAAAAGATTGTGTGAGTCTGTATTAAGTTGCATGAAAAGCATTGATTTATTCGCATAAAAAGCATTTATATATTTATTTGTTTGTTTATTTATTATTTTATTAAAATCAAGTGTGAACGGTCTTTTTTGTAAACAAATAAAACACTTTAATTTTAGCTATAGGCTCATATAGAAACTGTCATAATTATAGACTTAAGTTATCCACGTATATGCCCTTACCGGATTGAAAATTATTGAAGGAGGGGAAAAAAAAACCCTTGAATATTTTGAATATGAAAGCTTGCTGATTACAAAGTAAATACAGCACAGTACCAATCCAACAGACAAATATTTCTGCATGAAATACATGTACTGTCACAGTCCAGGAAAAAGCAGTTGACGACCCCAAAATTACGGTTGACTATTATACGCTTGCTGCGATCAAAATAGGCGCGTACCCCGTATATACTTCCTTACAAAAAAACAAAGTCATGTTTGTTGTTTTCACAAAAACGTGATCGAATTTTAAAGAAAACAAAATAATAATAATTAAAATAATGCATTTTTTCATTCAGCATAAAATTTAATAGTTGGCAGAATGGTTTGATAATTTCAAGAATAATAACAAATGTACATTAACAAAGATATAATATTCAGAAGAGTTTGTTTAAAAAAGGCAAACTTGAGTTGACCCTGTGGCAACTACCAACAAAGTATTGCAATGAACAATTAGCCAAATAATAGAAAATAAGGGCTGATTCAAACTGTTTCTTTACTGGGCTCCTGACTCCGACAATTAAAGGCAATAAAAACTGACTTGGTAAGAAGTACAGCAGCTTTGAATATAGTGTAATGCATTTTGAAAAACTTTTCACTTCGAAGTACTGCGGGTACGGGAAAAGATATCACTTTTTATCCCCAACAATTTTAATCTGAGCAGTAACGCTTCTCAGATTGTGTATTCCAATGCAGATTATTCTTCATGGACAAACCGCTCCAGATTTTCGGCAATATCTCAAAAACAGTACCACCTTTTGAAATGAAATTTACACAGGTTTGTTTTATGCAGAGCTTCCAACATTTGCATCTTGCAATCAGGAAGATTTTGTCCAACAATCAGGGAGATATTTAGAATTACATTCGACATAAATAGGGAAAAAAGTTTCCACAATCAGAACATGGAAAGATTGGTTTATTTTCAGGGAACTTTCTGCAGAATCAGGGAGAGTTGGCAGCTATGTTTAAGGTATCTATCTACAACTATATAGGATTGAAACAAGCAGTGGGTTCCAATTACCAAACGTACACAATCCCTTTAAGTATGAGCATTCTTGCAACAACAACAAAAACCACATTGATAACCAAAATACATCGCTACATGCTACAACCATGAGATGTTAATGTTGACTTTTTCCCAAAATATGTAAATGAGTGAGAAGCAGTTGCAAATAATAAAGTTATTTCTATTTGTTTACAAACAATGAACACCAAATTGCATGGAGGCAATGAGTATACCACCAAACTGGGTTGGCACAAATCTTCCCTTTTTAATAGAATATTTAAAACCTGTTTTTATAAATTTGTGTACTGTTTTGTTTTGGGTAGCACAACTGATTTGTAAGTGTTTTAAATGATAAATCATTGTATCTCTTATTTTCATTTATTTATTTATTTTTTTTTGCAGTGAAGGCAGTTGGTACTTTTGCAAACAACTGGTTGAAACACCTGTGACGTCATCGCAGAAGATAGTCCATTTGTCAGCTTTTATTAAAATAGGAGAAAAACAAGATGACTGCCATTCTCGCTTTGGTTACACAGATCTGAGTAGGAGGAAAACAAGATGACTGCCATTCTCGCTCTGGTTACACAGATCTGAGTAGGAGGAAAACAAGATGACTGCCATTCTCGCTCTGGTTACACAGATCTGAGTAGGAGGAAAACAAGATGGCTGCCATTCTCGCTATGGTTACACAGATCTGAGTAGGAGGAAAACAAGATGACTGCCATTCTCGCTCTGGTTACACAGATCTGAGTAGGAGGAAAACAACATGGCTGCCATTCTCGCTTTGGTTACACAGATCCGAGTTGGAGAAAAACAAGATGGCTGCCATTCTTGCTTTGGTTACACAGATCCGAGTTGGAGGAAAACAAAATGGCTGCCATTCTTGCTTTGGTTACACAGATCCGAGTTGGAGGAAAACAAGATGGCTGTCATTCTTGCTATGGTTACACAGATCCGAGTTGGAGGAAAACAAGATGGCTGTCATTCTTGCTATGGTTACACAGATCTGAGTAGGAGGAAAACAAAATGGCTGCCATTCTTGCTTTGGTTACACAGATCTAAGTAGGAGGAAAATAAGATGGCGGCCATTCTCGCTTTGGTTACACAGATCTGAGTAGGAGGAAAACAAGATGGCTGCCATTCTTGCTATGGTTACACAGATCTGAGTAGGAGGAAAACAAGATGGCTGCCATTCTTGCTATGGTTACACAGATCCGAGTTGGAGGAAAACAAGATGGCTGTCATTCTTGCTATGGTTACACAGATCTGAGTAGGAGGAAAACAAGATGGCTGCCATTCTTGCTTCGGTTACACAGATCTGAGTAGGAGGAAAACAAGATGGCTGCCATTCTTGCTTCGGTTACACAGATCTGAGTAGGAGGAAAACAAGATGGCTGCCATTCTCGCTTTGGTTACACAGATCTGAGTAGGAGGAAAACAAGATGGCTGCCATTCTCGCTTTGGTTACACAGATCTGAGTTGGAGGAAAACAAGATGGCTGTCATTCTCGCTTTGGTTACACAGATCCGAGTTGGAGGAAAACAAGATGGCTGCCATTCTCGCTCTGGTTACACAGATCCGAGTTGGAGGAAAACAAGATGGCTGTCATTCTCGCTTTGGTTACACAGATCCGAGTTGGAGGAAAACAAGATGGCTGCCATTCTCGCTCTGGTTACACAGATCCGAGTTGGAGGAAAACAGGATGGCTGCCATTCTCGCTCTGGTTACACAGATCCGAGTTGGAGGAAAACAAGATGGCTGTCATGCTCGCTTTGGTTACACAGATCTGAGCAGTAGGAAAGACAACACAGCTGCCATTCTCACCGAGTTGTAGAAAAACAATATGGACGCACAACAATTAAGCTCACTTCCAACGTTCCGCTTCACTTCCGAGATCCTAGCCGCCCCCTCATACCAGTTTAATGGAGTCATCCTGATCCCTCGGCCCATTGGATATTGTATCATTTTGTTTGTACTCGTCCCTCGGTGGCTCATTAAACATGGGTATAGACGCATAAGGTGTTAGCGATGCGTAACATCTATCACAGTTGGAATGAGTTATGGGCGGATAATGCTGCCGATAACACATAAATGTCACGCAGAAACCGAGTAGTGAGCCGATCACAACATCTGTGGACAAAAAAACACGTCCTGTCTTTAGATCACCGGGGAGTTACGGTTTTATTGATATTAGGGAGCCCGATTTCACAAAGAACTAAGATTGATCATTAATGCAAATCTATCTTAATTGCTAAGCCAAGTGTGATGTCACAATACAAATCTGACAGCTCGTTTTACGATAAATCAAGCCTAGTTTCTCATTTAGTGCACAATCCTATGAATTAACCTAGATTATAGTGCTGTACACCATTACACCTCCATTACATGTACAGTCATAAGGCAAATTTAAACCATTCTACAAACTTTCTCAACTCCTTGTAGAGCATCAGCATACAACCTGAAGTTTCTTATTTGAACCTAGATGGGTTAATCGAACACAACACCATCTCAGCCCTTGTAGTTTCTCATTTATACACCCGGGTGCAGAGAAGCAATTATGAGTAAGTGCCTTGCTCAAGGACACAAGTATCGAGACAAACTAATGTATCTAATAGAGGTGGGGGGGGGGTTTGGGGGGGAACCCACAATACAGGTCATTCCAAGATAATAAATAATAATTGGTTCTTATAATTATATCATTGTATATAGCACACATATATCCTAGTACATGTAGCTAGATCAAGGTGCTTTACAACATCATTATCCCTGTTCATCCGGCGTACTTTTAGACCATTCCTCTAACTTTCTCAACTCCCTGGGGGAGCATACAACCCCAAGCTGCTCAAATTAGCACTAAGAGGTTAATCCGACACAATACTGTATCAGCCCTCTCAGGTTCCCTTTTATACACCTGGGTTAAGAGAAGCAATTATGGTTTAGTGCCTTGCTCAAGGACACAAGTGTCATGACCGGGATTTGAACCCACACTCTGATGATTCAACCACCAGAACTTGAGTCCGACACAGTAGACCGTTCGGCCACGACACACCAAGAGTTGGCCCTCGACACTATTTACTCAAAAGCTACAATTCCTACTAAATTTAGACATACTTCTAGGAGTGGTTTAGTACTTGATGTCACTTGGCATATACAGGAGGAAAGAAGACATGGGGTGGGGCAACTTGGCCATCGTGTCCCACAAAACTGAGAGAAATGTCACATGTTGCGTTTTCACTGATAGCCTTGAAATAAAGGGTCAATACAGTCAGGAATGAGATTAGACGAATGTGAACAATTCCTGACAAATTGCTTGTGGGTCTGTCGCACCCTTAGTCTAGACCCCAAAAGTTTCTCACTCAGATGTTACAATTTAGGAGGTTTACAGACTCTGTGCATCACCAGCAAATTCAAAACTACATGTACAGGTTTGGACACAATGTGGACTATTTCTTTCTCCCTCCCGTGACTGTTCTGGGAGGGTTTTGAGAAAATCCTGAAATCAGGAAAAAATCCTGAGCAATCACATGCCTGCTAATGTACTTCCTCAGTCTAACAACTAATATAGCGATTTGAAACTAAATGCCACAATTTTGTTGGTCAATCTGAAATAATACTACTACCAAAGCTAGCAAAACATGATTTAAACCAAAAATTGACAAGTCGCAGACAAATTGCTTTCCGAGCAATAATTTTCAGGAGGCTGGTAAGGAAAAAAAGAGATTGGCTGGCTTACCTTGCCAATGATGATGGTAATCAGCCGTTCTTGAAAGAGCAATTAGCAATGCCGATACTACAGGTGCTGCTGTCAGGCACAGTCTCCAAGAACTTCCTCGACCCTGGGCTTCAAAGCAGCGTAGCTTGCCTGCCAGGTACAAAGAGGCAAAACCTAGACCAGTAAAGGCAACTGCAGAAATGGGGGCGGGGGGGGGGGGGGATAAAAGAAAAGTCAAGTTAAAATTCAAAATTCTAATTCATTAAGTGTCCATAAAATGGAAATTTTTCAAAAAATAGTTACAAATTACAAATTATCACAAACAATAAATAAAATAGAAATTTGTAGGCAAAGATTTGTCTGATATAACTGAATACACCTACATGCAAGGGCAAACAAAAATTTTTAAAAATGTTACCGGTTTATAAAATAATAGTAAGAATAAAAGTAAGAAGATTTTTAATGAGCGCCTTACACTGACCCAACTCTAAGCTACTTTACAGCATTAAAAGTACAAAAGAGAAAATTTAAAGTGTAAGAACAAATAACACTCAGAATACTAATGTACATGTACTGTAGTAAAATCAGAGATGCATGTCCCCTAACAGTACAAGTAGTTAAAATCGACAATGAGCATGGTTGTCCCTCATGTACAAGCTAACACAAATTAAGGACTGATACCTGTGAAAGCTACAGGCAAAAAATGCCAATTAGGGGCCAATACGCACAAAATACAAGCCAATGCACACAAATTATGAGCCGATATGCACAAATTACAGGAAGTTACGCACAAGTTACGGGGCCGGCAATGCGCACAAATATGGGCCAATGCACACAAATTACAGGCTGACATGTACAAATTACAGGTCATACACACAATTTACACGCCGATACATACAAAATATAAAAAACACCATACAAGTTATCAATGCATAAAAAAGTTGTTACTGCTAAAGGTAAAGGTGCAACAAACTGGGCAATAAAGTTTAGAAATACATGAAGGAGATAGAACAAGAATACTAATAATGATATTAATGGCTAGTTCCAATAATCCTGGATTATTCCATCTGCAATTGGAATACACAATCTGAGAAACGTTTCTCAGATTCAAATTTGTTGGGTTAAAAAGTTTTATCTTTTTCCATAACCGCAGTACTTCTAAGTGAAAGTTTCTCAAAATGCATTTTACTATCCAAAGCTGCTGTACTTCTTACCAAGTAAGTTTTTATTGCAATTCACTTTCAGAGTCATTACCAAACGTTTACAATCCCTTTAATGACCTACAGCAGGGATACAGTTACTTTTAGCTGATGATTGTTCTGTGAGTCAGCTGAATTCTCCACAGGTCTAGGCCACCACACAATGTATGTCTTGGATTTGACTCATCTAGGACGAGAAAACCTTGCCCCCAGGAGGTGTGGGGGTGGGTATTAAAATCAGTGGGCCACCTTGGACAATGATCTTACTTTCTATATCGTTGATATTAACAGGGCTTATACTTAAGCTTTTTCTTAAGTAGCCCACCGGGCTAGTGAACTGTGCATTTTACTTGCCCCCAGGAAATTTTAGTAACCCAGATTTTAAACATGCACTGTCATCAATGTATCTTTCTGATGTGTTAACAATAGCAATCACAACCAGTTTATTGATCAAATGGAATTACATCCACACACTCAAAAATGACTAAACACTTAAAAACAAACTGTTGTTAACAAGTAGGTTTCACAGTTTTTAGTTGCCCGCAGTGCAAGTTGAGAAGTGGTGTTTACTACCCCTTGGCTGTTTTTACTAGACAATGTATGCTGGGCTAGTGTTAATTGTGAGCCCTGTGGATAGTGTTACATGTAAGTGATTACTACTATTTGTACACATCAACGAATTGAAAAACTGACAACATGAACGAGGCTCCCTCCTGTTCCAACAAGTCGCCCACACATTATGTAAATGTTCATTTGATGACGAACATTCAGAGGTAACATCGTAATTGGTTAATATTTGCTCAAGAACTAAGCCAACAAAAGTCAACATATATAGTGTCAGGACGCTGGTAACATATCGGCAGCTGGCCAAACCACCAATCTATTAACATCTCAGGTCTGATTTTTCACGGAGGCAATTGAGGCAATCGCATCTGCTGCCCCTAATCATTGCCTTGGTGCCCCTTGTAATTTCCACAAAGAGGTGCCCTTCCCAAGGAGAAAACGCCTTGGTGCCCCTACCCTTTCAAAAACGAAGCATCAGGCTTGGTTTCTATGACAGCATTATATACCAAATTTGTTAAAAGGTTCTATACTAGTGTTTAGATGCCTCAAACTTACACATTTACACAATGTGGATGTGGGTGAGAACCATGGTACCATGTACTTGTTAGTTTTTCTCCAGATAACTTAAGGAATTGGGGGTGATGGGACAATATTTTGCTTGCTCATCTGAAGTACGCAATGATCATGTTTAATCTTTAAGGAGCTGGTTGGGGTACAGATAGTTAAGGAGCTGGTTAGAAGAAATGTGGTAAGGTGCTGGTAAGGGTAAAGGTGGTTAAGGAGCTGGTTAGAAGAAACATGGTTAAGGAGCTGGTTAGGGTAGTTACATGTAAGGAGCTGGTTAGAAGAAAGGTGGTTAAGGTGCTAGTAAGGGTACAGGTGGTTAAGGAGCTGGTTAGAAAAAAGGTGGTTAAGGAGCTGGTCAGAAGAAATGTGGTTAAACGGCTGGTTGGGGTACAGGTAGTTAAGGAGCTGGTTAGAAGAAATGTGGTTAAGGTGCTGGTAAGGGTACAGGTGGTTAAGGAGCTGGTTAAAAGAAAGGTGGTTAAGGTGCTGGTAAGGGTACAGGTGGTTAAGGAGCTGGTTAAAAGAAAGGTGGTTAAGGTGCTGGTAAGGGTACAGGTGGTCTAAGGAGCTGATTAGGGTACAGGTAGTAAAGGTGTGGTTAGAAGAAATTTGATTCAGGTGTGGTTAGGGTACAGGTGGTTAAGGAGCTGGTTAGAAGAAAGGTGGTTAAGGAGCTGGTAAGGGTACAGGTGGTTAAGGAGCTGGTTAGGGTACAAGGTAGTTAAGGTGCTGGTTAAAAGAAATGTGGTTAAGGAGCTGGTTAGGGTAAGGGTGGTTAAGAAGCTGGTTAGGGTTCAGGTGGTTAAGGACCTGGTTAGAAGAAAGGTGGTTAAGGAGCTGGTTAGGGTAAGGGTGGTTAAGAAGCTGGTTAGGGTACAGGTGGTTAAGGAGCTGGTTAGGGTAAGGGTGGTTAAGAAGCTGGTTAGGGTACAGGTGGTTAAGATGCAGGTATCCAGGTGTACTTAATGTAAACTAAGTGCCCAGCAGCCGCAATTAATTACATTTTGTTGGCATCTTTTTTATGAACAACATAATGAAAATCACTGATGTTACAGTTAATGCCATAAATTGATCACCAAGCCTGTTGTCAGTGAAGAATACAAAACTACTATGGTGTGTCAAATACAATTGCCTCCACCAAACAAACAGTGTGCAGTTTTTGGTTACAACTTTAATTCTGAGCTGCGCTGACAGACAAGGATTCAAAGACATGAGTCAGGTTGGATGGTCCACTTTTCCACTGGAGGAGTCTTATTACATAATAACAGTCCAAGGCCAACAGGCTTCTAACTGGCTGTCAAATGAAATTTATATCAAGTGTGCCCAGGGTCTTAATGGGTTCAGATTGCCATGGGGTTATTAATTGTAAAATACAACAAACTGGAAAGGACCTCCGGCAGTGCTTTTTTTTTACAGGAACAATGCAGAGGAATTCCAATGCTTTAGGGAACAGGAAATTGTTTTGGTTTGAAGTTACTTTAGTTGAAGTCTTTGATTTGGTCCACTGTCATCGGTAACTATGTATCAATTAAGAATTGTCTTTGAAAAAGTTTAGACAAGTAAAATATGACTCATATTTTTGGGAAATGCCATCACACCTAAACCATACAGCAAGGCCTAAACAAATGTCAAATGGTGATCTCACCTACCCAACACTGTCACTGAAAAGAAGCCAGTGCAACCGTTTTCAAAGTTTTGAATTTTACAAATCATGGCATTGGACTGTAACACAATCTGTATTTTCGATGAAATTTTTAGAAACTTGAGACATCACGCTCATAGTTCTTTATAACACAAGCATGGAAGTTTGTCTTGAGAGTGAAAATGTACATTATTGCTCTTCCTCTTTAAAAGGGAGGGTATACATTTGGTGATTACTCCAAAAATTAATGACCATAAAAACTGAAATGGTAAAGAGAACTAGAGAGCTGCTGATATATAAAACATTGTTAGAAACGACACCCTTTGAAGTAAAGTAGTTTTAGAGAAAGAGGTAAAATTTAACCAACAAATTTGAATCCGAGAACTGAAGCCTTTCTCAGGCACCTGAAAGCACACAATTCTATGCAACGAGGCGGCTTTTTCTTTAATTATTTTCTTGCAACTTCGATGACCAATTGAGCCCAAATTTTCACAGGTTTGTTATTTTATGCATATGAGATACACCAAGTGAGGATACTGGTCTTTGACAATTACCAAAAGTATACCCTGCCTTTAAGATGACACCATTCGTCAAATGAGCCATTCATTTTTTAAATTAAAAAAAAAACAAGTATTAAGGTATGTGTACAATCTTCTGCACCAAAATAAAAAGTGACAGTTTTTTTGTTTCCAACTTCAATTCTGGACTGCACTGACAGACAAGGATTCACAAGGATTCACAAGGAGTCAGGTTGGATGGTTAGCAAGGAGAAGTCTTATGTAATAACAGTCCATGGCCAACAGCCTTTACATGTATAACTGGCTGTCAAATAACATTTGCATCAAGTCTGCCGGGGGTCCTGATGGGTTCAGATTGCCATGGGGTTATTAATTGTAAAATACAACTGGAAGAGACCTCCAGCAGTGATTCTCCAATGAGGAAGGTATTTCTTTTTAAAGAACAATGCAAAAGAATTCCATTGCTTTAAGGCACAGGAAATTGTTTTGGTTTGAAGTTATTTAGTTTTAAAGAGGGGCTCCAAGGTCACTAAAAGCTTTGCGATGCACTCTTTTCAAAATATAGAGTCCTCATGAAAGTGATTTTTTTTTTTACAAGTCTCTAATCTCACTTTAAAGTTGTGTAGAATGTCATTTCATTTCATAAATGTTTTGTACAAAATTTTTGATAATATCTGTTTACTCTTGTATTTGGGTTTTTTACAGTTTACTGTTTTGCTTGCCTTAAGTTTTGTAGTGTGTTTTCCTTGCCTTTGGCTGGATTATTTGCATTTTTTGCTTAATTTTGTCTTGTTTTGGGTTTCCCTAATCAATTTTTACAGTGCATAGATACCTTTTGCTTCATAAATGTTTGGTATTATTATTAGTATTATTATTAATATTATACACTTTCAGAGCGAAATTTGATGTCATTGGATATCAACGACAAATGGTACATTCCAAAGAGTAGTTTTGCATCAGTTTAAAGGTCAAAATCAATGCCGTTTTGTTTGACTATCATCGAATTTCAGAATAAACTAAACAACTTCCTGCACAAATATGTCAGGCCTGTGAGTGGACCCTTAAAAAAAGAGCTGAAACACTACATGATGTAAGAATGGTCATGGAACGTCAAGTGAGCGCGCGTCACGCATTTACGCTGGTCGAATTGGGGCACCCCATTGATCCAGTAACTAGGCTTATTTCACATTATTGTAGTTGTACATTACTGTTGCCAAGCATATATAAGGCCAAAAACGGAAGAAGAAAAAAACGGGGAAAAAAGAAAGAAAAAAAACATGAAAAGAACAGAAAAGAAAAAAACGGAAATAAAAAATCGCCAAAAAAAGAAAAAAGCGGATATCCGCTTTAAAGCGGAGACTTCACAGGCCTGATATGTACAGACCCATAGGCCCTATATCGTTACCGATGCCACGAACTGAAACACTGTTCACAAAACTACTTTTTTTTTCTTTTAAAGTTTTTAAAAAGTTTAAACAATGTGTTCATCGAGGCCTACAATTTCATGAAATTTCTACGCTTCAGGAGCTTTACTTTTTTAATTTACGATAGTTGAGCGCTGCAATGTTTGCACTGAAAGTTTCAATTTACCATTATAACACAGGGCGCGCACAAACCTCGAATGTGAACAAAAACGTTTCCACGAACTGACACTCAACCTTGTCTGCCGGCACTCTACCAACTGAGCTATCTAGTATGTTGGAGGTCTCCCTATTTGTCTTTGTTTGGGGGCACCAGTCAGAAGCCATTCAACCTTAAACTGCAGTATAGCCACGGAGCACACCTAAGTTTACAATCTACATGTAGGAAGTGGCAGCAGAGGGATCACCTTTAAGGGAATGCGACTTTTTATTTCATCCCTAGTGGTTTAGGCCCATTACTTAATACAAGTAAATATAACTCATTTTATTACAAAATTCCATCACACCTAAGCCAATGCCAAAGGTGATCTCACTTTCCCAACAAGAAAAGGAGCCAGTACAAATGGTTGAATTTTACAAATCATGACCAAGTATTCACTCCAAAGGATTTGGAAATCCATCTGTTTTAACATTTAATATTTTTTTATATAATAATGAACCAATAAATAATAAAGAACCAAGTGTGACAATTTGTTTTGACAATGTACAAACATATTGTACTTCATCTTTTAGATCACACCATTCATCATTGATGAGCCATTCATATTGCATAAACAAAAAATCAACTTCTTGGTCAATTGAAGTTGCCAACAGAGGGCGCTGTTGCATTTAAGAAGTGGGAACATTTTTTTTTTGCAACAAATGAATTCTTGAACACTTTATTGTCCATCTCGCTTTGTCTGTATTGTGTTTCAAGGTTCTTTCTTAAGTTAGTATTGTTAATTGTTTTGAACTGTTTGTTTGTTTTTGTTCATGTGTATTTTATTCCGTGGAAGGGCGGGGGGGGGGGGGAAGTTGGGGGAGGATCATCTTTCAGCTGCGAATGAGCATTGTTTTCCAGTTATAATTGTTTGTTCTCAGCACACAGGACCACATTGCATCAAGGTATTTCATTTCTTCAAGAAATCTAAAACATTTCCAGCCTTCTCCCTTAACATTGGTCCGCTGGCCAAATACCAGTTATAACTTCTGAGGACGAGTCAAAATTCTGTCAAAGTGGTCCTGCGGAATAGTTCATTGCTTCCAAACCACTGACTTCACTGATTATTCAAATGACAGTAGAAAGAAACCCTTGAGATAAGGACCAGTGAAAAAGCAGGGGAACCAGTGAAATAACAAGCTAACTGGTCCTGCTGGCTAGTCACTGTAAAGTTAAGGGCAAACCATGATTTTTGCCTTTTTCGTAAAACTTGAAAACTTGAGAACCTGAGCAAGAAATAATCTCAAATTGGTGGGTAAAAACCAGTACCATATCTGGTCAGGTGGTCAGGTTGGTGTAAAGGTATCTTTCCTGACCTTCCACCTCTAGGACCGCAGTTCGAATCACGCAGAGAGCACTATGGTGATTGGGTTTTCAGTCCCTACCTGACTGCCTGGGTTTTCCCTGGAAATCTTCTCTGGGGTTTTCCTCCCACATCTAAAGTTGAAATTTATACTTCCTTGTCTTCTCTCCATTGGGTTCTTGGCTAGTACAGTGATTAGGTTCGCTTTTCTGAGAGTCCTTGGCTTCACAACCAGAATAAATGAAATGAAATGAAATGAAATCTTGGTTTAGCGTGTAACTTTACTCACATGATGAATGGCCACTAGGGAAACTTTTCCTTCCTTCTGTAATCACATCAGCATTTCCAGTACATTTCATATCCAGTGAGCTCTTGCCATCAGGGAAGCACCGCCAAAAAAAGTCAGGTCTTGGCCTGTGGCATAAAACAAAGACAAGTTTGAAATGGTTTCATAAGTAGGAATTGGAGCTGTGGTAAAGTGTTTGATTTTCGGTAATACCATACCTTTCATTAAACCATCGGACAGCTGGTTCACTTTTATTAATCCTGGTCATTTTAGATTTTAGAATGAGTTTGTCTTGTCATCTGATTCCAATAATTGTTGTTGCCTTTCTGTTAACTGTTCCATTACATCATTAGTAACGCAACAGTAACAAATATTACTTTATTGTATTGTTGCATATGTTGCATATGTTGCATATTGTCATTTTACAAAAAATATGTTTAATAACGGAATAATGGGTGAAAATCAAAAAATTATGTCAAAATACAGAAATGTTTAAATAATCTTGGCTGAATAAATCATAATAATGAGTATAACAATATTAATCATAGTAGTAACCACCCCAACTGGAGCGCAGACAGCACAATAAGAGTCAACAATGATCGGGGCCTGGGGGGCCCAACGAATTATGACCGAGATTGTAGCGTGGGCTCAGAGAAGAGTTGTTGGGTATTTTTTCTTAAATTTTTATCAGTATATTTTGCTTGGCCGGGCGGTTTGGTGCATCGGACTCAAGTTCAGGGTGTTATATTATATGGGGTGTTACATACATGTAGTACCTATTTAAAAACCCAACACATCTTTGATTTTTTTTATCAATATGAATTTCTGAATGCATTTTAAATGTCATTTGGGTCATCCAATATTCATATTTGTAGCCTCTAGGATAAACAAAAAAATAAAACATACAATTACTAAAACCAATATTGATAGACTTCTTACAAATTTTCATGGAGGGATGTGTAGACAAAAAACAAAACTGGCTCTCTTCTTACTTGAGGCATTTTTCATAAACCAAGTGAACTTTTACACTCACTTCATTATGATAAATCCTCGGGCAGAATACAAGCCATTGTGGAAACAAGATTAAAAGAGATGATAACAGTGTGTCATTATTACCCCCACCCTCCTTCCCCCGTCATTGGGCCAGATAGTTCATTAGCCTTCTTAGCTCCTGGGGGGGGGGAGTATGCAGCATGCAGCAAAGACCTCATCCTGTCATAAGAAGAATTTGACCCCGTAATTTGATGATTTGGCATACACAACGTGTGTCCGTAGAATGCTCGGCCATTACACTCAAAATAGGGAGACTGCTACATTTGGGCTAGATGGATAGCTCAGTTGGTAGAGTGGCTGGACGTCAATCTGGAGGACGCAGGTTCAAATCCAGCTCTAGTAAATTTTTCTTTGTTCAACCACAAATTAAACTTGTTAAATTTGGGGTAATGTTTATCTTCAGCATTCAAAATTCAGGCATTTATCTGGCTTTAAGAATCCGATGACAAAATTAAGATGGTTTATGCAACAATGGAGCATCACTTACCTGCCGACAGTTAGCTTAACAAAATTAGTTATTACTCCATTCATTACCAGGGCCAACGTAACCGCTGCAAACAAACACCACAGAAAAAGAAAACAAATTCTTGATTAAAGACTGAGCCGTGTTTTAAAACAAATTGTGTAGTTTTCATCAGAAAGTCTTGTTATAAAGATGGTGATGGTAGAAAGCATCCTGCAAAAATATTTGGTCTGAAATGCCCACGTTGATTTAGAAATCAATAAAAGTATGTCAACAAATTTGAATCTCCAAAGATCGCCTTCAGGCGACTTTTGGAGATTTGAATATCTGTGGTGTCCATTTGTGAATGCTGCCGCCAGAGAAGCGGTTGGTATCCCTCCTCACCTCACTAAACGTGGATGGATTCTACATTCTTGTGAAATTACCGTAATAGGTATTCCTGTTTTCTTAGTAAGTAGACACTGTATTCAGCTGAAACTTTCTAAATTCTTGTCTAACACCCTGGGTGAATGAGCCACAAGACTGTTTCTGTTGCCTCTGCCATACACCTCGCCATTATGCTTGGAAGAACACTCATAATGGAGGACTTTTGGGACGCTAGGTGGCAGCAGACTTACCAAGTAAATTAATTGTTCTCTGCAATGTGCGCATGCTCAGAACTACGTAAACAATGGAAATTTACCTGGTAAGTCTGCTGCCACCTAGCAATCCAAAGTCTCCCATTGACAGGGCAAAAGCAAACCACAAAAAAACAGTGAAATCTCACCAAGAACTGCCTGTTGTGTGTCCTTTTTATCTCTTCTAATGATTGCAAATATCGCTATGACAGTCAGTGGTACCACAGAAATTATCGTCTGTAATAAAAAAGACACACAATAATAATGATGAATAATTGTAATGCACCAAACCATTTTGAAATAGGTGCAGAGAAAAAAAGATAATTGGAACTCAGATAACAAAACGGGATACATAATACAAAAGCACAGTTCCACAGAGGAAGTATCTTTTAAAGAGTCCTAGTATCCTGCAATATATTTGACCCTTGGGAAAATAGTTAGACAATTTTATTGAGTACATGTGTATGTAGCTATGGCGTTGTTCGGCGTGTGTAATATACTACACCCGCGTGACAGTTTTTGCTTTGTGAAGTGCATGCGTAGTAGACTGTTGCACATGCGACAGTCTACAAGGCATGCGTATTCACCCTGTACGTGAATACTGGCACGACCTTGGTAAACTGCAAAAATAGCATCTGGCATGTGATGGTGAATAGACCAATGTGAATTCAGCTCTCGATCATGAGTATGAGGTAAAGTAATATTGGCGACTTTCTTCTCCTGTAATCCTGCATCTTCACATCACTCGGGAAATGTTTTAGCATGAGAAGACCCACGGGAAAACAACCTGAATCTATGACAACAATCCAGACGAGTAACGGGCCTGACTTACAAAGAGTGCACGTGTTGTAGTGTAGCTACTGGTGACAGGATTTTTATACAACCACATCTCCTCAGGTTGAATGATTCGATGAAATGGCTCCAACTCTTCAGACACCCTGTCAAAGAAAAGAGAACAAACGTATCAATTATTGAGGGGTGGCATGGTTGGCTTGTGCGTAAAATGCTCGCCTCTCACCAATGTGACCCTGGTTCGATACCCGGCTAAGGCCATAAATGTGAGTAGAGTTGTGCGTTGGTTCTCTCCTATTTAAAAAATAATAATAATATGAGATATCGCCTTACTCATAAGGCCGGACGGCCACTTCAAGGTGAGGGCTACACTTAACTGATTTGGGCTGTCGACCCAAATCAACTGTCACCAGGGGCACGTTGCCACCTGCTCCTAGGGCTGAAACAGGGTTACCCTTCACAGTCCGTAAGGATGTAGGCATGGGTATCATCAACTAGGAGCCTGGCTGGTAGAGCAGAATGCACTACCTTCCCAACTTTTTAGGAAGTACTTATGGTCAAGTGCCTTGCTCAAGGGCACAAGTGTCATGACTGGGATTCAAACCCACACTCTGCTGCTGACAACACCAAAGCTTGGGTTCGGTGAACTAGACCGCTCGGCCACGACACGCCACCTATGCCACAAGGGTTTTTCTCAGGGCCCTCTGACTTTCCTAACTCGGGAAAAATCAAACACTTATGATCTCAGGCTGTGGATCATGGTCATATGGGTTGATGTGGCTGGCTGCCGATGGCACCCTTGCATGCCAGCAGCTCAAGCACGTTGTAGCCGCGTCCTTCGCAATTCAGCTTCTCACCTGCGAGTAGGGATGATTAGCCTCCAAAATTATTATTATAAAATGCCTGAGACAAAGGTATTGTCTGTATTTTCAGTGACTCTGCTAAAGGAAAGATAGGAAAAACCCATCAAATGTCGCATTGAAAACCCTTGACACTTCAAACTCCTTCCTTTGGTAAAATGATACAATAGAACGGCGCCATCTTTTACAGCCTTGCCAAACCAAAAAACAAGTAAAAATAAAAATCCATAAAATGCAAGGGTGACAAACAAAGTTTACGTTTATTGGTCAATCACAATAACTCCCAAAAACCCCTTCACATGCATGAAACAGCGGCATCTCTGCGTCCGGTTGGTCCAGCCGGACGCGATTAACTGTCACTTATTCCAAAACAACACGATTTTACGACTATACAGTTTTTGTAAATATCACGTATGTTTAGGTACCATTACACATACTCTGTCGCTGAATGCCAGAATATAAATTATGCAAACTAGCCTCGTTTTGATCTTCCTGGCATTTGCCAGACAGCTCTGCCAAATTCATCAAGACGCTAGTTTTGATCCAGATTCACAGACTTGTCCAGTCCCTCTGAGCCAGTTGATGTTGCACCCTATAACAGTGACGAGGTTTGGAAAAGGTCCCAGAGCTTCCATTCCTTCCAAAACCCCTTCTTATGGTTAAATTGCACCACACAATGTCACCGTGCAAAGAACCAAACAGATATGATTCATACTCACAGAAAAATTGCAAAGAGACCAAGCCTGACTGAGATTTCAACCATCATCTTAACTGCGGAAGGATTTACAATACAGCGCCAACCCATGATGGGAACTAATTCTCAACTGCTGTATTAGCTGACTGCAACCTGCTGCTGCAGATTGCTGCTGATGACCATGCGTTTGAGGACAGGTAGTAAGGTTCAGTGCAATCAAAGTCTCCTGAAGGTGTTTCTTATTCTGAAAAGACAGCAAAATTATACCAACATTAATCATTCATCACAGCACAAGATGCTAGATGCTAGAATTTCCAGATCCAGCCACCACTTTCTAAGGGATTTGTTAGAATTGTTAATGAATGTCTGAATTTATTTCCCTTTTTTGAATATTCCTTGTGAGGAATTGGTAAGTAAATGTAAAATGCTAAATTTTAACCTTTAAAAAGGAAAATTCAAGCGGAAATTTCATCACGCGTATGGAGCTCTCGCACACTTGTGCCCAAATGAACTGAAATGGAGTGTGTAGCAAGGCAGTGTTGTCAAGACCACCCAGACCCCAAAATGGCTTATTTTTAATGATTTGGACACTTTGTAATAGTTCAAAGTGCCTGTGCCTCTCTGTAGACATTCTGTCAACCCTTTCTGGACAGGTAAGGATATAATTTGACCTAAATTAAGGGAGATAAAGTGGTGGCCGGATATGGAATTTTAGCCCAAAATGCTACACTGCATCATAAACAAGATACAAGTCATCCTCTTCCATAAATGAGTTGATTGATCCATGAACGGAGACCTGGTTCGTCGTACTCATAACACTCCGGTCTACGACCATCGGGAGGATGGAGGGTTACAATTATCGTAACTAACCTACCCCTATAACCCTAGACCCAGTAGGGTCTGGGGAGCTGTACTTTTCTTTTTGAAATTTATACTAGAACGACCAGGCAAGTCAATATTTAAAAAAAAAGAGGAGTACAGCTCCCCAACTAACTGGGTCTCAGGCCATAGTTGCAATGATCATCATCATTTTGTATCTTTCATAACCCTCCAAACCAAGCTCCATCCTCCCGATGGTTACAGATTTTGACTAGGAGGATTACCATCCGAATCATTTAAGGTTCATCGCAAATACCGCCTGACTGATTATATACACAATGGTCAAAGGGCACAGTGAGAAGGAAATGGGAACACTGTACTTCTAGAACTATAAGGTTCCTGTGAGCCTTATAGGGAGTCACACATTTTGGGCCTCCGTAACGCTATACGTTTTTAAGATGGTTTTTGATAGTTCTTTTGATAGAAAACGTATAGGCCTAGCGTTACGGAGGCCCAAAATGTGTGAGTCCTATAAGGCTCACAGGAGCCTTTATAGTTCAAGAAGTAGGAACACCGAACCTTTTTCTTCCCAACTGCTTCGACCATTGCATTTGTGCATATTTTATGATATATCCTCCCGTGTCCAGTTTTCGATGTACTATGCCTTTTTCTTTGAATTGAAAAAAAAAATAATGATGCCATATATCAACTGATGCCCTAATTACCTTCCTTTGTTTATAAGAAGTATGTAAACATATATTAAAACTTGATAGACATTGAAACTTTCACACCACGCACCGATCTTCGATGACTTCAATAGCGTCCCCGTTTTTTGAGTTTGACCTGTTTTCGAGGCAAACAAGAAAGTATGGTGTCCTGGTGAAGCCATACGCAGAAGAAACATCTGCAGTGACTTCAAGTGTTCTGTGAGACGTTGTGTATGACTCTATAGCCAGCAGTTGTCTTCATTTTATTCAAAATATTTTTTATTTAATTTTAAAAATTACGATGGTAATTTGCAAAAACTTAAAAAAAAAAAAATTTAAAAAAAGTGTCAATAAGTCTTGGCTTTCAAATCTGATTTTTTAAAAAGTTTTGAATCTTTTTATGTTTCTTAACATTTATAATAAAGCATATCAATAAACAGTGATATTTGAATCACCAAGCCAATGTTTAAATTTTAATGTTATTAATAATAAATGATATGAGGGTTTAAAAAAAATTTCTCCAGACTATTAGAAAATGATATAAGGCACATGGCTTCTTTAAGCCTCTGTATTTTTTTCCCCGGAATGCTCAGCAGAATTTTAAGTCACATGATTTTATCATCGTGAATTGTGAATTGAAAAATTGTTCGATGAAACTTTCGGCGGGCAAATTTTTTTTATGGCCCCGACAGTATGACATATTTTTGTACCTTGTAGAAATGCCTAAAATACCACAAATTTTTGCAATACAAGTGCAACTTGCCAGTGGAGCCTCACATAATTCTAAGTTTTGGTCAAAGGAGAGGAGACTCTTTGCTTGGCAAGTCAAACCACAAAAATTGTATCTAGGGACTGTTTACATCACGCGCAGAGAGGTAAAAGATTTGCATCGATTTCAGGGACGCCCTGAAAACAGGACCTCCTACGATAGTTGACAACCAGCACCAGGCAGTATTTCAATTTTGCAATTATTGGGCATTAAATTAGAATGTAAAAAGAATTGGTCAGTGTTGGTTATCTGGTTAAATGTCCAATTTCGAACATTTCTAGCCAGTTCTGTCAGACTAGTGACAAGATTTGTCAGTTTTTACCATTAAAAAAAATCATAATCGCTAAACACACACATTCTAATCTAGAACAGAATGTCCATGTTAAAAACGCGTTAACTTGTTGGTTCCTTCACTCATTATATTAACTAGCTAGTTGTAGCTACGCCTGTACGCTACTGTTGCTACAAAAAAATACAACTTTCTACATTCCTTCTTTAAAACAAGTTTACGCAGTCGTTTACAGCCACGATGGAGACGATAGGGAGGACAGTACATTTAAAAAAACAAAAACACTATTTCATTTATAAAACATAACCCAATACTTACATTGCAGCAGACGTAACATTCGTTCTTCTTCACATTCTGATATTATGACATTTCACCGAAAAGTCGACACGTTTCCTAAATATCGCAGGTCCACACGTACAAGTACTCGCTTCCTTGCGGAGCGGATCGGGAACCAGTGAGAAATGAGTCAACTTTGACCTCTTCAACGTTTCCATGTCATCAAGTGACGCTCGATTGACTCGACTGAGTGTGCAGGTGCATAAAGTATCACAGGTGCACAATGGAGGTTTTTCACCTTCGGTCCTGAGACGAACTGTGAGACTTTTTGAAAAACTTCCTTGTAGACGTCTTCAAAATATTCAATTAAACATGTAACAACAGACAGGACGTGGATTATTTCATTATGGCGTGGGAAGTGTCTTTGGAGGCGTACCAGGCTGCCTTAATTTTAGCAGGCTGCGGGGATGCTCTGGGTTCGGGTAGCAAATCATCTCGAGAGTTGTCTGTCGTGGAGGTTGGGGTAGAAAACATTGATGTCAAACCACCACATTGGCCAGTCAGTCAGAACACCGTGCTGCATTTGGTGACCGCCGAGGCACTGGCCACCGGTCATCATGCTGAAAGTTTGTGGCCGGAATTGGCAACTCGTTACGTGGACTGCATGTCAGCTTCCATGATGTCCAACCGGAGACCGAGTACGAGCATCCTTCGGGCCACCGCTCGCCTGAGACCGTCCGAGACCCAGGGCTGGGAGTTACCCTTCGACGGGTCCCGGACGGCCATTGAATCAAGCCCCACCGCTCGTTCAATGTGCATTGGACTTCGGTACCACAAACCCAGCCAACTTGGCTCTCTCGTAGCAACATCTGTCGAAAGCGCCCGGATGACACATCACCATCCAACTGCCTACCTCGGGGCCGTGACCTCGGCACTTTTCACGGCGTACGCGGTCCAAGGGAGGGAGGTGCGAGAATGGGGAGCCGGACTTCTCGAGGTGATCCCAGAAGTGCTGGGATACATCATATCCACTGGAAGAGATGTTGATGACAACCAAAGAGAATGGTGTTATTTTGGGGACATGTGGAGGGAGTACGTCACCATGCGGGGTATCTTAGATGGCGAGAGCAAGCCAAAGTTCCCCCGGAGGTATGGAGCAGAGAGACGGCATGAGGTGTATCAGCGATTTGCGGCGGATGACATGGTTCCCGGAAGCTGTGGACACGATGCACCACTCATTGCGTAAGAACCTACTGATTATTGGCGTAATCTTCCTCTATCAATATTTGTCGGTTTGTCTTCTCTCTAAGATATGTAAGCTGATGGCAAGTGTGCTTACAAGATCAGCCTCAAAATTCCTTGGTTCATCTGACTAATGACATGTCCTCCATATACAGAATATTATGATGGATGCAAAAAAGAGTGGATAATCAAACAAAGACTAATGGTATATCAGGAACAACTGCCCATTAGCATTCCCATTCATGAACATGTCCCGGCCGCGAGATTTGATTTCCTACGAACTGTTTGTCCCACCATACTGTCCGAACTGTACATCGTTTGATAGCGCCCTCTTTTGAATCCCCATCCCCCTCCTCCAGCCCATGTTAATTTCCCGTATGGGGACAAAAAGTTCGTAGGAAGAAAAATCTCGCTGCCCCTCTCTTTTGTTTCACTTTTAGTTTCGTGAAAAGCGGGGTTCAGTCGTCTCCTGAAGCCGATTTAAACTGCTCATCTTTTAAAGGACATGCACATCCCCCTTCCCACCCCATAAATTCCTTATCATAATTTGTTTGAATTTCATGACATAGGCTAGGTAATGCATTTTTGGAATTTTTATAATACAAGCATACATTTGGGGAACAGAAACATGATTTTTTTTGAGGAAAACATTAATTTTTGTATTTTTATAGCTGCATGTCTTCTGTTTTATAGCAATGTTAATGTCCCTCTGTATAGGAGTAAATAAATTGCCAAAAAGGACGTCATCACTAAGCTAGTTCTCATTATATAATTTAAGATTCAACCAACAACTCAAAAATCGCTCTCCTGTATCTCCATGATTTTCGGAAAGACAGTGATCAACTGTAATTTATTTTCCAGGAACTCTACAAATGGAACCAAAAATGAAAAACAATAACAGATAAGTGACCAACTAGATTTTGATGGTTTCACTTCACACTACATACATGACATTGTGTTAGGAAATTATCTAGAAATGTTTTACAAAGTTGAGTATAATAAAATAATTAAGTTTTCCACCAACATTGCTTAATTCCAGCCAGAGCATATGCTAAATTGCCACCACACGCTTTTGTTCTATGTAATGGATTCACAGTTAGTCAAAAGACTTCATTTTCGAACTTGAGTACATTAGTGGTAACATTGAGGCCAAGCTTACCGGCCCCGAGTGGCCCACCTCTTCAAGAGAGACTTCCATGATAGGCCTATACCCTGAGATTATAGCTGATGACTTCTGGTTTGTAGTTTATTGTGTGATGTTCGGTAGAGCAAAATATTTACACTTTGCAGTTATTAAATCTCAAAATTATTTACGATACTTTTATATATTTCAGCTACGATGCCTTACTTTCCTCCAAGTCCTGGCAGGACCTTTGCAATGGAGCCATGTTCCACGGTGGTGACGGTAGCTCTAGCGGGTCCATTGCGGCAAGCTGGTGGGGGCTCATCCACGGTCTGATCGGTGTCCCTGACGGACATCACGCTCAGGTCGAGTTCAGAGACAGACTGCTCGATGTTGGGACTAAACTTTACGCAATGAGCTTCTAATTGTATTGCCAGTAAAATTAGTGAATCCCTATAAGCCATTTTGAAATATGGTGGCCACATTACCATACTTGATTTGTATTGTCTGTGCACACCCAAACCATACAGTGCACTCCTATGGTACCCACCATATCTCAAAATGGCTAATTCCGTTACACGTGAACAAACCAAAAGTTTGAACTTTGGCGCATTCCGTTTTCAAATAAATTATTAGTGATATTTCAAAAGTGAGCCGGGAACTATCTTTACTGTCATTTATAATCACGAACTTTCTAAATTGCACAAACCATGCATCCTACAGTCTTTAAACAAATATTATGTTATGACCACAAACTGGTAACTATTTATGCAATTGTCGTCAGTACAAAAATATGTACATTATACGGAATATAGTTTAGCCTCTGCAAGTACAGTATAATAAATTGTATATTTATTTACATTTAAATCCGCTGAGTGTGAGCTTTAAAAGATCTTTTTTTTTAAATTAATTTAATTTAATTTATCATCATATAAAAGTTGATTATTTCAGTGTGTGCACCAGTGTTGCAGTAACTACATAAAATACCTCGACAATCGTTAAATTATTTTGTTTGTTTGTGCACCATTGTTGGGCAGTGTCTGAATTGGCGGCTACGGTTACGGCTAGATCACTGCGTCATAATTGTGTTGAAGTATGGGACGTCCTTAGAAACAGTCGTAGCCGTAGCCGTATAGCCGCCAATTCGGATACGGCATTACAGTAATGTACATAAAACAATCAGACAATCTTTTATGTAACTCTTTGTTTATAGGTTGCTCTGAACTTTGTTCTCTGGGCATTCTAGGTCATGTCATGCTTACAAACAGAGTGACATGCTGACGCCCAATTGACGTCCAAATTCGCCAAAGAAATTCACCGTTCATAATAAATATTTATATTTGTTGTTCTTTACAAAACAGTCAACATGATTTGCATTTCAATTGTAAGTGCAAATCGTAGTTCAGTGCAGCACTAAAAAAATTACAGGTATAGCAACGAAAATTGCCGCTGTATAATGACAGAAGGCTCCTCTTGTATAGTTACGTAAATTTGTACAAAAAATTCGAAATTAAAGCCCTTTCCCGTGCGGGACGACTAAACTTCCTGTTTCTCGAATGCATCCCCATGACGATGGTAACCGTGATAATGTAAACAATGATCTCAAATATGGCCAGCCCAACGAACACCTGCCATTTATTGAAAACAATCCAGTGGATTGCATAACCGTTGGTGACACTGCTTGCCGGTTCAGCACTTCGCTCTGACCGGCTGGTCCGGTCGTTTGCACCGCTGGTTTCTGAAACATTTCTAATATCGAGGGTAGCAGCTCTCTGATAATTGTCAGACACGTTGTTGTTGTTGTTTCTGGTTTCATTAAGACTTGTAGACTTTGCTTCACCGACCTCGACTTTCTCTTTGTAAAGAGATACCTTTTGGGAAAACAAATAAATAAATCACGATGTTGTATAACGTCTGTAGCCGTTCAAATCGCTTGATGCTGTTTGAAGAAGAACATGTGGCCTCACAGCTTGAAAACGCCCCTCTCACTTAAAAAATGTTTTGTAGTTATGTTTGTTGAATCAATCTTTTTTATTGGGAACCAGTTAGTAAGAATTGAAGGCCCATGAGCGCCAACAACAAATTAATTTCTAATCTGTTATTACGGATTCACGATTTATTATGGATGCACATTCCGTTATAACGGATTCACAATCCGTCATAACGGATTTACGATTACGGATCCGTAAATAACGTATTCACAATGCGTAATAACTGTTTCTAGATCCGTATTAACGGATTGTGAATCCGTAATAACGGATTGAAAATTTATTGTTGACGCTAATGGGCTTTCGTAAAAAAATTAAAAACATTAATATATATATATATGCAATTATTTCCAATCCGACATCTTACCTTATGTCCCAAGAAAAACAAAAATTGTCTGAGAAATACTGCCCCGCGAGAAAAGTGTCCCTTTCTTTACACTCCGATTTGTTAACTTCCATTTTGCCAAAATGAGCACGTATGAAATCTGTGCTTTCAGATGGGAATAAAAACTTCTTGCAAGAAGTTTTTATTATTTTAGTGAGAAATTACCTCTTTCTCAAAAACTACTTTACTTCAGAGGAGTCGTTTCTCACAATGTTTTATACTATCAACAGCTCTCTGTTGCTTGTTACCAAGTAAGTTTTTATGCTAATATATATTTTGAGTAATTACCAAACGTGTACGATGCCTTTAATGTGTCATTTACATATTAATTTGTCATTTACATATTAATGTGTAATTTACAAAAAGCGCGTTAGGGTTTGGGTACCTTTATGAGATCAATTTTTTTGGCCATGACCTGAATCCCTATACTCACTGTGATTGAAGATGTATGGAAGATAATTTACCCTTAAAAGTTTCAGCTTCATTAGTCGTCAAGTTTTTGAGAAAAAAGTGAAAATCACAGAGCGATGTTTTCAGGTGAGTCGCGTAAATACCAGTACTGGTAATACGTTGTATGCTAAAATAATGTTCGTCTCCTGAGACGAAAATTATTTTCGTGACATTTTTTTACTCATTTCGCAAAAACTACAGCACCTCAGCAAGTAATATTTTAAGGGAAGCTTTTTACCATCTTTATCTTCAAACCGTGCAAGTTTAATGTAAATCTGTGGACATCTTGTGTTTTGTGTCGTACAAAGTACCCAAACCCTTTAAAGGCAATGATCACGTTTGGTAATTGTCAAATACCAGTGTTCTCACTTGGTGTATCCCAACATATGCATAAAATAACAAGCCTGTGAAAATTTGGGCTCAATTGCTCCTTGAAGTTGCCAGAAAATGATGAAAGAAAAATCACCCTTGTACAAATTTGTGTGCTTTCAGATATAAAAGGCTTCTTGCAAGAAGTCTTTATATTTTAGTGAGAAATTACCTCTTTCTCAAAAACTACGTTACTTCAGAGGGAGTCGTTTCTCACAATGTTTTATACTATCAACAGCTCTCCGTTGCTCGTTACCAAGTCAGTTTTTATGTTAATATATATTTTGAGTAAATACCAAACGTGTACAGTGCCTTTAAGCCTTACCTTTACGGCTTTAGAATCCGAATTTCCCATGGTATAATTCCGCAGCTGCTGTGTCACGTCTGTCTGCAATGGTGAACTGATAGTTGATGCATCTGCGATTTAAAATAATGTCATTTTAATACCTGACGTAGATTCGTGATGAAAAGTAGGGAGTGTGGATAATTTTCGAAATTTGCGAATCAGGTTCGCATGGCTATAGTAAATGAAATATCAAACTACGATCAATTGAACAATATTAGTAAAATGCGTACTTCGTTTAGTCACTATTTTTATTCGGGATATTACATTAAAATCTCAAAAGCTGCGACTATTTTTCTCTTACCATTTGAACAGTTTCAGGACGGGGAAGTCTTATATACCAGCCCCGAATTCAAAAAGTGGTGAGATGTTAAAATATGCTTCAAAACAATTTTCGGAAACTAGAAAACGTTCCAAGCACTAAAAACAATGACTGACGGAAGTCCACTGACAAAGTCGGGGTTGGGTATCAAATATGGTTCCCCAATAATATTTACTATTTGAATAAACATTATTGTTTTTTAAACTGAAGTTTTCTTCAACCATCATTACAAGCCCAGTGTGTCAAACCTACCTCTAAACAAAAGCAAAATAAAAACTGCATATTACAGCCTAAAATACAAAATTGGAATTAAAAAAAATTAAAACAATTAATTAAATGCAAATGAACCCTTCTTTATGCCTGATGGAGGTGGAATATGATGTTTTGTTGTTACACCATTTTCTAAATTCTGTGCTTCAGCGTCATAATCTCGGGGCATCTACCATAATGTTGTGTCTAATTCATTACAGACGGCTGATGCTACACAATCATATAAATTTATGATAAAACTTAAATTTGACTCACTCGTTGTTCCAGTGTTTTGAATAAACACGAAACTACTTGCCGTCACAAGCCAGAGCCAGAAGGTTTTACTGTCCACACCGTGCATCGTGCTGACTTCAGTCACTCTACGAGTTCGTCATCAAGGGAGGAATGTTTCTCTAAGAAAATATCTCCAAAACAAAGAACGTTTACTCGTTGCAACTCGTCACATAAACTGCGGATGTGCTGACTGATGCATGAACAAGACTCGAAGTTATCTTCGACCCAGTTTCCGCATGGCTCTGCAAGACTGCATTGTGCAGATTAAATCAGCAAATCTGTAATAAGCATAGAATGAATTATATCTCAGGAATAGGTCAACAAGCAAAAATTAACAGGAAACAGGCTAGCAAGACGAACTAGGATTTTGTGATCGTTTCAGATTTGAGGAGTCAGACGGATTTTTTGTATACAGTTGATGGCTATTACATTCACTCCAACCGTCTGTACGCTACAGTCTAAAACATCACAGCTCCATAAATTCCATTAAACATATGCCCACATTTCCGGGATGTTCCCCTGGTTAACAAAACATTTCTAATCACAATACAAATCAGTATATTTGAACGTTTTCCTTTTCCTTTTTGCATTCCCACAATTGAAATATATCAACTGAGTTTATACATGCAGAGCATGATTGTTATTTTTATAGATGTCAAATTTGCATCATGGATAAATAATATTATTTGGTTTTACCCTGTACACCGATGTATGTGAAGTATTTGTGTATGTGCTCATTATTCGGTCCTAATGGAGACCAAGGACAAAACAAAAAGGGAAAATAAAAGGTCTCCATAGGGGAATTCTAAAGACTGGGCTGCTCCACAAGGAAATTTGTGTACAAAGTCTATAGGAAAAAATGTTAATTACAGGGACAAAGGGAAAGAACAAAAATGTCTCCACATGCGTGCGTGTTTGAGAATGTGTGTTTTACACACAGTTGTATGGGTAAAACCAAATAATATGATAATTATTGTTAACGGAAAGCAAGATTTGTCTGACTGTTAATTTACGGAAGCGTATTGCCGCCACATGAAATAAAAAAAACCTCCCGGGTCAGAATTGATCCGGAATCCGATTCCCAGGGTGCCAAAACAATTTCTGGGTCAGGTCGAATCGACAAGTGGTTTTAGAAAAATGGGATTTTAACCCGGATTCTGAGTCAGTTTGTTCCATTTTAAGGTCATTTTGAAACAGATTCCGGTCATACTGACCCAGAAATGGGTCAGGCCACACGGGTCCCGGAATCCGGGTCAATTCTGACCCCAGAGTTTTTAGAGTGTAGGCCTACTGCGATCGTAGTCACGAAGCATGTGTCCTTGGACAAGCCACTTGCTTCTCTTCACCCAGGAGCAAATGGGTACTTGTTACAGGCTGTATACCCCCCCCCCCGGGAGCTGAGATGGTTAAAGGAATTAAACAAACGACCAAGTGACCAGGGTAATCATCCGCCATGAGCGTCAAAATGTGCAGATATTTAGGGCACTTTATATAAATGTCCATTATTGGTGTTATTAATAATAGTATAATGGTCTTTGTGACTGTGGCCCCTGTGCTAGTTTTGCCAGTAAATAAATAGGTTTCTTCATAATTAATTTGGGAAACTCAACACCATATTCAGAGACGAGGATCTCCCACTCTCCCTTAAAAGTCAGATCTTCAATCAGTGCATAATTCCGGTGCTATCCTACGGGCAGAAACCTGTGCAACAACTAAGAAATTGGAAAAGAGACTTAGAGTCACAGAAAGACCAATGGAGAGGATCATGGTAGGAATTACAAGAAAGGACAGGGTCAGAAATGAGGACTTACGTTAGAAAACAAATGCCAGGGACATCATACAGGAAATAAAAACAAAGAAATGGAGATGGGCAGGCCACCTTGCAAGGCGTCATGACAACAGATGGACACACTGTATAACCGAATGGACCCCAAGAACACAAGCGAGACGAAGAGGCAGACCAAGTAGGCGTTGGATGGACGACATCAGAGAATTTGGAAGTGTTACATGGATGCGACAAGCACAAGAAGTATCAAGGTGGAATGGCGATTAAGAGGCCTTCCTTCTGCATGCAGTGGAGCGACATGGGCTATATAGATAGATAGATAATTGTTTGCCGTTTTATTCGCAGTTCTTAGTGTACCGTAATGACAATGAGCAGGTTATCTGTTTAATTTCGGTCATCATCGTCGGCATCATCAACCGGTGAGTACTCTTAGAAGCTGGATGCTCACGAGGATTCTCGTACTGTAGGTGCGAAGGTGCTGGGAACATGTTTAAGAAAAAAAGTGCAGAAAGTGGTGCTGCTGAAGTTGAGGTGCAAGTAAAAACGGCCGCATCCAGTTTAGCGGAGGGACAATGGCTTCAGCTGGCTCCTGAAGATTGCCAGGGATTGCGGCGATACGACCGAAGAAGGGAGAAAGTTCCACAGGCAGATGACACTTTATTTATTTATTATTATTATTATATATTTCTGGTAATGAAACCAAGAATGCCTCATAAGTGTTAACCTCTACTCCTGCACGATAAGTGTTCTGTGTTCTTTCTATACGTGCACTACAGTTCCTAGTACACGGGACCTATGGCTTGATGTCCCATCCGAAGGACAAAGCAATTATGGTAAAGTATCTTGCTCAAGGAAACAAGTGTCATGACCGGGACCCGAACCCACACTCTGCTGATCAGAAACACCAGAGCCTGAGTCCGGCGCTCATAACCGCTCGGCCCACAACACACCACTGCTTATGTACGTGTCAAGACCTGGAAGTCATGAAACCAAGGGGACACCTTTGGTGGGGGACCAGAAAAAAAAATGTGGTCTCTCGAGTCTAGTCGCCAAGGCTGCTCGAAGAGGAGACTAGTCACGGGTGAGTGTTTCGTTGACCGATAAACCGATAAACCAAACATTGCTCAGGTTGAATCTTGGTTTCACAGCTTTCAGTTACACCACACACACACACACACACACTTCTTTTTATGAACAAGGAAATGGACACTAAAAAATACAGTGCAGGTATTATTTCCACTTACACCATAGTTTGAAAGTTAAATAACGACGCCCTTGTGATTGTGTCACAGCCTTTCTCGGTGGCGTAAAATTAAAGGTGGTAAAATTCGTAAAACTCCGGAAATCATGTTATCTTCAATGCTATCATGTTATTCCACACATTGTTTTAAAGGCACTGTACACGTTTGGTAATTACTCAAAATATATATATGCATAAAAACCTACTTGGTAACGAGCAACGGAGAGCTGTTGATAGTATAAAACATTGTGAGAAATGACTCCCTCTGAAAGTAACGTAGTTTTTGGGAAAGAGGTAATTTCTCACTAAAATAATAAAAGACATCTTGCAAGAAGCCTTTTATTCCTATCTGAAAGCACACAAATTTGTACAACAAGGGTGATTTTTCTTTCATCATTTTCTTGCAACTTACATGACCAATTGAGCCCAAATTTGGTAAATTTTCCGCAGCATGCCTCCAACTTTTTTTTTTTTTTTTTTTTTCCTCCCCTGTTTTCCACCTATCTCCAAATGGAAAACAGGAAAAAAAATTAAAATAAAAACATAAAATAAGTTGGAGGCATGCTGCGGAAACTTTTCCTCAAATTTTCACAGGCTTGTTATTGTGACAGTTTTTGCCCCCTTCCGCAAAGGAGGGGACAATAAAAAATTAGGGCTACTCAAACTATATTGTTCGTTAACTTCTGACACCAATACAAAATCCCTGTCAGCGAGCGGCTGCTGGCAGAAAAGTACGTGGATCCGTTTAGCGGAAATATACCACAAGGATTTATTACTTTAGAATAATTAATACATTAAATAATGGGGGGAATTCCTTAAAGAGATGTGAAACAGCAGGCAAATGAATTAGTTTTGGCCAGCTTCTCTTTACATGAAACAAAGATATTATATTTATTCGACTTCCAACTGGGTATTACATTTTTCATGGGGCATATTATAAATTATGTTTGAGTGAAATACAATGTATAGATGGTGACCCACCAGGGATCACAGTAAACGGCTGTTGGAGCGAGGACAATGGATGGCGCAGTGTTTAGGGGAATCCTACTAGTGGGGCAAGCCCTTGGGATAAACGGTCCCTATATTGGGTTGGTCCTTAACCCAAATAGGAATCCCAAGTTCCGGCCTTGCAACACTTTCCCTTAAGGATCCGATGATCCAATCCAGTCCTCCCTCCTCAAGTCGTCCACTGCTCCTCCTGGTGAGATCCTGTTTTGGTCCTTATGAGTTCCTTGGGGTCCCTCCCCAGTCTGTCCGCCTCTGCAGATAAAACATGCCCTTTTATACACTAAAAAAGCTCCTCCCAGGATCACTGCCAGAAATTGAAAAACTCTCTTATTGGTTGCTAACTCTGGCAGGTGAATCCTGGTTGGTCAAAACAATTGGTACTGTATCTACCACATGGAAGGTTAAATACAGTGACTGAAACATAAGCAATACACAACTCTTACTATAACTAAATATTCATCAAGCAAAATGACCCTCCAACATCACTGAGCCCTGGTCACTGACTATACATGTAAAAGCACACATACATTATTGTCACACGTGAACATATACCATTACGTAAACCACCAATTCTGAGCCCACCCCAGATTGTGAAATAGATACCACCTCAGTAGCCTGGGGCGTAGTATGGCTGGTTTTTGGAGTAGGTTCCAGGCTAAATGTTTAGATTACAATTACTTTAATGGCTAACTGGAGACACTGTAAAACCATGGGGGTAGAATAGACTGAAGACGAGAATCCAGAGATTTTGGCTAATGGGAAATTCATCTGGTATAATGCCAAGAATATCAGATGTAAAAATGCACTTGTAAAATAACCATTTCGTTACATTATTTTATGCATAATGTTGGGATACACCAAGTGAGAATACTGGTCTTTGACAATTACCAAACGTGTTCAGTGCCTTTAAAGTAAAACTCACCATTGCCCCTACGAATGCTATCCTTATATCTTCCCCGCTTAATTCACCATGTAAATGACGCTTCCTGACAGTATACAGCGGGTTCCAAGCGCTGGTGTGTCTAAGTCCACTGATGTACAAATTTCACAGACAAATTTTTCTCCCAAACAAAATGCCGGTGACGACTGGTAATGTTCACCTCCAGCCCATGTATTCTCAATGTGATTGTGAGAAGCGCCACTGATGCGTAGTGAAGTGGTTCGGAAAAAACAAAGAGGTTGTACAACAGGTTGGTGTACGGTGTACACGGCTGTTTTATGTCCGTTAATGGTTCCGCCTCAACGGTCATAGGAACGTTGACGTTAAAGGTAGAGTGAGATTGGTTTTTGTCAACGTAATGCTGATTTGTAGGCAAAATTATACAAAGATACAGTACAAGTCAGCTGAGGACAGTGTCTATGCTTGCTGATAAAACAGCAACAACTGTCACGGTATTTTCACGTGAACGTCGGATCTATTCACGTTTAGCGAGGTGACAGCATCCACCAACTGCATCTCTCTCTGGCCGCAGCATTCGCGAACGGACACCAACCCTAAAAAAAAAATCTGAAAAACGATTCATGCATATTATCGTTTCTCAGATTCAAATGTTTTTGGGTGACATATTTATCTAAACCATAATTGCTTCGAAGCGAACCCTTTCTCAAAAAATTGTATACTACTAACAGTTGCAGTGCTTCTCACCAAATTTGTTATCGTCATTAATTTGTTGAGTATTTACCAATCTATTACCGTACCAATAACGTTCGGAAAAGTCAAGGAAAGTAAACATAACTGACGGTTCATTTGAAAAGCTGACTTGGCCTAATGTACTGCATCGTTCAATATATCCCATTTATGGGCCAAGTTGAGCCTGAAAGTGGTTTGAAAAAAGGGGATTTCAACTCGGATTCTGCGTCAGTGCGACCCATTTCTGGGTAATTTTGACACAGATTCCGGGTCATGTACTGATCCAGAAATGGGCCAGGCCCCACGGGACCCGGATGCGGGTCAATTTAGATCCGGAAGTTTTTAGAGAGTAGCCTACTCCTGCAGTGTACAACGGTAAAAACTAAAGGCAAGTAATGATTATCATTGTACAACAAAGGCATCCGGGTCTTGCGCATATTCGAACATTGGGACCCGTTAAAGTGTGCGGGTTTGTTTCCTTCACGCGTTAGAGCAATGTATATACGTGGGACCAAAGTGGTGCAAACAAAATTCGAATACGCGCGAGACTTGGACGGTCTATTTTGGCCATCCAGCCTCACTTTGGGTACATTGACTTGAATGATAACATGATCAACATGTCCATCTGATGATGTTTTCGAAACTGCGGTGAGGGCAGGGGTGTATACTTACAATATTCATGGGCCGCGTGTACTCTGAAATTTATACATCCAGTAATGATAATTCGAGTTTACATAAAATTACATAGGCCTATTGTTACGCCTTGAACCAAGACTAATTTCGTAGAAATGGATGAAAGGGAGACAATTCCTCCTCATTGCGCAGAATACTTTGCTATCGTGCCATGCCATTCCAGCTCGTTAAATACAGTCATTAGGCCTAATGGGAATAACGGCAAACACAATTTGAAGTCACGCATATCGCCAGTTACAAACCCGTTGCATTTTAATGGTAGTACCAATATATCTGGAGCATTCAGATAGCGCGGTCCATTCACAATGCTCCACGAGAACACATCAGTAAACGAGAAATCACCAGTAATTATAATATTCTTGGTATGTTTGATGAGCTTGTGATCAGAAAATTTTAATATGGGTCCAAAACGCAGTCACACGCAAACCTATAAAGGCCATGTCACACATGGCAATTTTTACAGGCAACACTTTGGTGGCACAGGAGTTATTTTTCTTACAATGTCTTACAATTCTCGAGCAAATTATGTGAAAATTGAAAAGTGAAAGCCCTTTCTTCTTGGAGATTGCCTGGAACTGGTTGCCTGTACGCCCAGTTTCTGGCCTTAATAATTCACGATAATTCAGATCACAGTGTGTTTTGCTTTTCAATCCAAACGCGCCTAGATTACTTTGCCATTATTGACGAAACCTTTATTAGCCAATATTGATTTCAATAATCAATGTTAAGAATTAACATCCCTGGTTTGGTTGCAACTCTTATAATTTATGAAAATCGTGATAGTTTTGGGTTGAACAAAGTTTTAAATCCGGAGGTCGCAGGTTCAAGTCCCGCTCTATAGTAAATTTTCTTTTGTTCAACCCGATTCCCTGGCAAGCACAACAGATTGCCCACCGAAGAAAAAATCGCTTAGCAGAAACAGGTCACCAACCAAAAAACATGCTATATATCGTGCTTTTGACTGGTTCCCTGATCATTTTCGTAAAAAAAGGGTCAAGACTACATCCCTTTCCCTTCCAGCCTCGGTTTGGTCTTATTGTTTTGATTAAAATGGAAGAAAAACAAGATGACCGTACTGTAGCCATTTATTTTACCAAATCATTGTGTTTTCAGTGAACAGCCATAGACAATATACGCTACGATCTAAGGCTACCATGGCCCAATTTCATGGCTCTGCTTTTGACGGGGAATTCTGCACTTACAGTCCCTTTATAGGCCTATGACCCGGAAACTGTGTCAAAGTGACTCCCAAAACTGTGTAGAAATGATGCAGAATCTTCGTCAAATTCCAATTGTTAACCATTTTCCGTGTCAGTCTGACCCCATGGGTCAGGCCACCCCCCCTTCCCCGGACACCCGGATTCCAGGTCGATTCTGACCGGGGAGTTTTTAGAGTGATAGTGTCCACCGTAAATAATTATGTGGTATAAGCAGTGACACGAAACTGGGCCGTATCTTACGAATATAAACACAGCTTCATACTTCGTAAATCCGTTTTTGACAAAAAGCCTTGCTTGGAAAGATTCAAGTTAATATTGTGGTATATCTTTACATATCGTTGAGTCAGTGCAAAACCGTCGTATCTCGGCGCGTACTTGTTTTGTGTGTTCATCCGGGCAATTTTAAGCGAGATACGACGTTTTGACATTGAAACTCACGCGTAACGTACGTGCTATTATAGGAGATACGATGATTTTCCCTGACACGACAATTATTGATTCTTATCATTAAGATGAAAATGTTTCTCTACATTTGTAACTAAATACAGTTTTATTTCAAAGTGTATAACAAGCTATACCAAATACTCAATGGTAAAACACTACCGGGAATTTTTTGTATTTTGTTATAACTCACTACTAAAACAAATAGGCCTACATTTGACTGAAAAGCGACTATTAAAAGAAAAATAATTATAATAATACTTAAGTACAGGTTACAATCAAATGCTCCAAAGTAATAAAGTTGCATGGTCCGATTTTCGCCGAAAGACATTTTTTTAAACAAGTTTTTCTTGGATCAAATTTGGACAGATGATGTTGTGTCAAAACGAAAAACATACACCAACTTTCACCACGCCACGGATCATGCATCTATTAACATGCAAAATTGTTTTTACATCGCTGATTATGGACATGAGATAATTTCAGGATCCCGACAATAATTAATTTGTAGTTTTCAGTTATTCACTGAAAAATCTGGGTGTTAAAATTTATACCATGGGTGTTGTCACATATAATATACCGAAGAAAGAATCAAATTTACAACATAGGGTGTTAAAATAACACTAATTCACTACCAACACAATTACATTGGTGTTATTTTAACACCCTATGGTGTTAATTTTGATTCTCTCTTGGATATCTATATGTGACAAAACCCATGGTGTCAATTTTAACACCTCAGATTTTACAGTGTAACTAATTCCCACATATCATTGGAAGGATTGTTTTCGTGCAATGCCTTAAAAGTAGGGTCATCGTTTGGTTTTTGTCATCGTAATGCTGATTTATTGGCAACATTATCAAGAAAGATACAATAAAAGTCACATGTGAAAATTTCAGCTGAATACAATGCCCACTTGTTGAGAAATTTACGTTTAGCGAGAGACAGCGGGTTACCAACCGCATCTCCAGCCGCAGAATTCGCGAAAGGACACCACCACTCAACGATTCATGCGCGAATCAGATGTTTTTATTGACTTCTAATCAACAGGGGCATTTCAGACGAAATAATTTCGCACTATGGATACTAACATTACCATCTTTATAACAAGTAAGCTTTTGGATAGAAATTACAAAACAAATTCAGGGTCATTACCAAAGCATTTCCTTACCTATCTCTCGAATCCACAGCCATGTAAAATTTAAATCTAAATTTAGAGGTCAAATCGGCAAAAAAACCGAACCAAGCATCTTTAATATTACAATGTTGCCATACATTCCTTTTGACGTAAACAATAACACATTCATTCATGAGGGGACATAGGCCCCCAATAGTTTTCAGTTTTTCGACATAAAAGCAATGTTCCCGCTCGAATCAACCTTGTGTACTTTTCCTATGTATAGACGTGATCACCAAAATGGCAGTTTGAAAAGCACGTGTGCGATCTGTGACGTAGATGTATACAAGATCTATACAAAAGGGACTATGCGTTCTCGCTGGATATCAAAGTATAATGGATAGTGGAGAATGCTCGGTCGACACCCCCAACCAAGTATACCAAATGTGTACCGAACCGAGGACTTCTAACAAAAGGGACAATAGTTCCATTTTGCTTTCACAAAGGAAAACAATGGGGTCCGAGTTTGTCAGAACAAAGAGCTGAACAGAAGAGGGTTCACTGCTGGCGGCCATTTCCATTTTGTGTGCGTGGCTAGTGTTCTGATGTGATTATATTATTAGGTTATTCTCTTCTTCGTCGAGATGAAGATGGTCACGAAGTCGCCCTTTTCCACTGATCCTGAAGAAACAAATGATAAAATGCATGATTTTTTTGTTAAATTGTACCGTACCGTCATTTCTGTTTTATATTCGAACCGTGGACGTCTAAAACAAAACAGAAACCAATGTCTTCAGATTCTATCAAAATGGAGAGTATAACGCCTTTACTCAAAATTAGCCCCATGCAATGCGACGACTTGTCTGTTCAATTCAATTCAATTATTTATTCAACGTGCCAGCATGAAAATCTTTACCTTGGTTTGCTCATATAAAAAATAAAAAAACAGAACACAGTGTTAAAAACAAATGGTCGACTCTAAAAATATATTAGTCAAAACAACACAAATTAGTCATATGAGATCTGATTTTGATGTAAGTTAGTCAAAATCAGGTCTCATATGACTAATTTGTGTTGTTTTGACTAATATATTTTTAGAGTCGCCACAGTTGCAGCGCCCTCTTTCTTGGTGTATGGTGACACACTGTCACTCCAATAAGAACCGGGGTCAATATATTGACCCGTATGAAAGAGTCTGTGATGGACAAAATACATTTTCGGGTCATCTTTGGGGTCAACATGACCGGGAATCTGAGTCAGTAAAGTGTTTTTTTTAACTCATATTCCAGGTAATCATTCTGACCCGTAATGCCCGATACAGGCCTCCCCTTGGTCAATTCTGATCCTCTTTTTATTGCAGAGTGTACTGGCAAACAATTCCACAGCTGCCCTTAAAAGTCAAGGTATCGTAAGCTCTTTACATCACGTGGAGGTAAATATGAAAGCGAAATTCCGAACTAGGAAGTAATACATTCACCCGTAATGCTATTGTGCGTTTTCGCGGCTGTAACCAATAACAGTTTCGGCCATTGGCCAATGATTAACCAATGGCCAATTCAACCGAAACGGGTATACCGCGAAAACACACCCCTGTATCTAAAGACTACTTACCTGAATTCCAGAGTTCAGCAGTGGTAGTGTTGGAGTATAAGATCTGTGGATTTCTCTTGAATGCACACAGAAATCCACTATCAGCGATGATCATCAGCCAGCCCTTGCTTCCCCCTTCACATGGACTCAGCTTCTTATTGATGAGCCAACGTCTTGTTCCACGGGCTGCGGGCGTGTATTGCCTGTATGAACAATGAGAGTAGTCGTTTTTTAATAAAGGCGCCAGACCATATTTCCCCCGTGTCCGAACTAGCAGCTGTGGCTGTGGCTTGATGTCACGTGATCATGCATTGCAGGACAGGACGCCCATATAGCAACACCTTTAGCAACAGCCACATCTTTAGCCGGAGCAGCCGCCAATTCGAACATGGGCTAAATTTGGTTGCAAGATGGCCGCCGGATGATAAAGGTGTCAGGTGATCGTATTGAGAACTTGCTGTTCAAGATAGTATAAAACATTGTAGGAAACGACTCCCTCTGAAGTAACGTAGTTTTTGTTAAAGAGGTAATTTCTCACTAAAATAATAAAAAAATTATTGCAAGAAGTTTTTATTCCTATATCTGAAAGCACACAAATTTGTACAAAAAGGGTGTTTTTCTTTCATCATTTTCTTGCAACTTCGATGACCAATTAAGCCCAAATGTTCACAGGCTTGTTATTATTTTTATGCATGTGTTGGAATACACCAAGTGAGAACACTGGTCTTTGACAATTACCAAACGTGTACAGTGCCAATAAGCACCGTCTAAGGTTCAAGTTGATACAGGGAGCCAAGGAGAGAGCAAACATTGTCGTCTTGTACTTACCCTTCAATTGAGAAGACGTTGCACTCTGACTCTTTAGTCAGATCACTCCACGGTGAAAAGATGAGTTTCTCCTTGGAGAACCAGTTGAGGCTATCCGTGCCCTCCCCATCGAAGATGAGGCAAATCTTCTCCACTCCATCCTTGTAAACAGAAAGCTTTACCTGAGCAGTAACAAAAATACGACATTCAAAACAATGTAGTACATAGGCAAAGCATTTTTTAAAGATCTGATGACAGCAACTCGATAAAAGTCATAATATGCGATGTCCCTCCTCGGGCACCATACAATATGTCAACAAAGGTTACCTGGGGTCGATTTCACAAAACTCTTCCTAACTTGGGACTAGTCCTAGGCAATGCTAAGAGATATGACTAGTCTTAAGTTAAGACCAGTTACTGGTCCTAACTTAAGACTAGTCTCATCTCTTTGTGAAATCGGCCCCAGGTCTTGCAGGGAAGGGACGGAAGAAAGGACAATGTAAGTAAGGGAGTAACCCCAGGAATTACACAAATGCAGGAAGGTTCCACCTGGCTCCCAGTAAGCCATATTGGCAGGGGGATGTTGGAAACCTAGCACAGGCTGTCAGCAAGACATCTGGAAGCTGCTACAAAGAACAGATGAACCTACTTTATCAGAGGGTTAGATCTGGGTATATATGTATGTCACTCTGTACAATTTTGCGCATGAAGAATATGAGTGACAAATATTTTCAGCTTCTCAAAAAAAACCTACACAACTCTGGGACCTGATCTCCCTCTTAGAAATGTGGAATAGTCCAGTCTAGAATATCAAGGACTTTGACTCTCCCAGGGCGTTGCACTTTGGAGAAAAAACAGTGAAATAAATAACATGTGCCATGACTTAGTGTAACCAGCCCTCATTTAAGGGTTTTAACTGAACTAAAGTTTTTAGGGCACCGGTATCAATTTTGATGGAATCGCTTTTTAAGTACCTAAATTTCTCCATCTTTGTTTTAACGAGTGCGCTGCTCTTAGTGAATATTCATAATTAATTATTAATATTCATATATTCACCTTATTAATATTCAGTTCTTCCCACAGCCTCACGTGATCAGTCTTGTAGTTCCCGGGGAAGGTTTTGTCAAGTTTACGCGCGGGCGGGATGTCAGTGTTCAACGAGAATTGTTGCCGCCATAATTGTTTGTTGTTCGAAAGAGCTTGGAACCCGTCGGTGAGCTTGAATACCAATTCCCAATTGTCAGACTCTGTGCGAAAAATCAAATCAAATATAAATACATATTATAGGTTTTTCCGGTCAATTTCAGCAAGAGGGAAATTCACTATTGGTTGGCAAACGCCATAGAGTTGTGCACCAGCAGGCAGACGCACAAACGCGCATGCGTCACGCCAACATCAGCCCCATACAAAAAAGGCGCGATGTTCCCTCATTTTGCCGACCAGTAGTGTTAGTGCGCACGCGCGGTGTGTAATTTACATATTTCATTGGAAAGTTCTATTAAGGGGTCCCCAGAAACCTGACCTGTGCAATATCCATAGTGTTTCTGTTCGTCATCACCCGCGGATGGCACCTGGTTGAGGGCGTAAACAATGTAATCTCCACAGTGCAGTGCTCCCAAGGCGAGTCTGATGTTACAACAACCATCTTCCGCTGATCCAGAAAGAATAAAGAAATAAACGAAGACTCATAATTATAGTACCGATACGGTATTCACTAGTTTATAAAACACTCCAAAAACTTCCGGGTCAGAATTGACCCGGATTCCGGGTCCCAGTGGTCCTGACCCATTTCGGGTCAGGCTGACCCGGAAAGTGCTTAAATTTGTTGATTTTAACTCAGGTTCTGCGTCAGTTTGACCATATAGAGCAAGGACCAGAAGGAGTTACAACAGGACAGTTTATGACCCAACTACCAATTAATCCAATTACCACTCCCCCAACTCATGCAGTAAACCTATGCCCCCCCCCCCCGCGCTGGTCCTTGCTCTATGGTTTGACACAGATTTCTGGGTCATACTGACCCAGAAATGGGTCAGGGTCAATGGGACCTGGATCCGGGTCAATTCTGACCCGGGAGATTTTAGAGTGAAAGGTCACTCCCAATACTTTCTTTAAAAGGACAAAATAGCCACTGTTCCTCAGTGTAGCTACAGATTTTCAGATATGCTTATAATTATTTGCAGTAGAAAATAACTGGTGTTGTTTAAAAAAGCTTTTATCGACACAATACAAACAATACAAACAAAAAATAATATAAAAGAAATTATTTGACTGTGCTGAAATTATTTGTCGAGCAAAATTTATCTGAGGTTTATTTTGTATCATTGTGGCCTTTGGCTTGCAAATCACGTGCCATAAACCATGTCTGTGCTCAGCACATTTGAGCGGTTGAGAGGCTCTATACGAAAACGACCTACAACAAAAACAAACAAACAGACAAACAAGTAGTTAGCCCTGCTAATATCAAATAAATAATTTGACTGTGCTGAAATAATGTGTCAAGCAAAGAGAGACTCTAAAAGAAAGACCCCTTTTTTAAAAAGTTACAAAAGAAAGGGTACAACTTGTTCGTTTTTTAGAAATAAATTGCAACGGGAAATTTTGAGCTACCTGTATTGATGCATCCTTCTAAAGGAACACGTGCTCCAGGTCGGTCTGGTAACTCGTCGTCAATCCATATTGGGTAATGGGTGCCGCAGTGATCCAGCTCCACACAGCTTGTAGGCATATCAAGAGGCGCTCCTATAAGTAAGTTTGGTCAGAAAGAATGAACAATCACTGATTTGTTAAAACCCATTCTGAATGCAAATGACAACAATTTAACTGTGGTCTTGGTTAATTTAAGGAATATGAGGTCATAATCTACCAGCTTCGCACTCAATATCACTTGCAAACTCAAAGTCTATGATACAAAATTTGTTTTATAGAAAGTACAACCATGCCCATTTTAAAGTTTTTAATAAACACATCAAACAGACAACCTGTGAATATTTCAGTAAATTAAGCGGTCGCGTTCGAAAGAATACGAAAACGGTTGAATTTTAATTGCCGAATTTCCGGGTCGCATATATTTTTTTACACCGCAGCGAGGGGTTTTGTACTGTAACACTGTCAATTCCGTCTTGAGATAGGAGACTACGTTTAACCATAAACCCTAACCCTAACCCTAACCCTAACCCTAACCCTTACCCTAACCCTAACCCTCACCCTAACCCTAACCCTCACCCTCACCCTAACCCTTACCCCAAACCCAACCCTTTATAGGCATAACTGTTTGTAGTCTCATCTCAAGACAGGAATTGGCAGTATTTTAGTACAAAACCCCTCGCTGCGGTGTAAAAAAAAAAAATGCTTCCGGGTCAGCCTGACCCGGAAATGGGTCAAGCCCCCTGGGACCCGGAATCCGGGTCAATTCTGACCCGTGAGTTTTTAGAGTGAGGTGGTATAAACTTTTTAATCAGTGGCTGATTAAAGGCATCGTACACGTTTGGTAATTACTCAAAATATATATTAGCATAAAAACTGACTTGGTAACGAGCAACAGAGAGCTGTTGATAGTATAAAACATTGTGAGAAACGACTCCCTCTGAAGTAACGTAGTTTTTGAGAAAGGTAATTTCTCACTAAAATAATAAAAACTTCTTGCAAGAAGTTTTTATTATTCTATCTGAAAGCACACAAATTTGTACAACAAGGGTGTTTTTTCTTTCATCATTTTCTTGCAACTTCGATGACCAATTGAGCCCAAATTTTCACAGGCTTGTTATTTTATGCATATGTTGGGATACACCAAGTGAGAACACTGGTCTTTGACAATTTCCAAACGTGTACGATGCCTTTAATAATTATTTTGTTAAACTAAATACTAATACTGCACTCTGTATTTTATATTCAACCAACCTTTGGTGTCAGTGAAGCGATACCAGCCGGGTCTGATGCTCTGGTCACTCAACGTTCGCCCGTTGTAGTTTCTGATATCACGACTTCGCCGAATATCTGTCAATACCACGTGACTCCGATCTCTGCATGGGTTTATCAGCACTGTTGGGGGAAAAAATAGAAACTGTTACAGAGAAACCTGTGACGTACGACGGAAAACACGTGACAGATGACGGAGACTATTGTCACGTTAAATCGCCCATACATTATGCTAGTTACATGCCCTTAGAGATGCCCTAGAGTCGGAACCAGGCAGACGCATCAACGCGCATGCGTCACGCCACCATCAGCCCCATTTTGTCACCCAGTGGTGTTACTAGTGCCAACGCACGATGTGCAATGTACACACATGTATTATCATGGGAAGGGTCTGTCGTTGAACTTCGACAAGCCTAAGCATGTGTCTATCAGTAGTAACCGGGGACTTAAACAAAGGGGATCCGGGTGTTTTGACAGAACGAGGACGTTTTCGTGTACAAAACCAATGGGGACGTCGCCAAAAGTACAAACAATAGGAGAAAAAGAGATGTCCTCAATTTACGGCGTCGACAAACATCAAATTTTGTGTGTAGTGTACCAGTACGTGTGTAGTGACATTTAAAACAAGGACTTATAACAAAAGGGACAATAGGTCCGCTATTGCTATCCCAACTGAAAATAATGGGGTCCACGAGTTGAACAAAAGAGGGTCCACGATTGGAGGTCATTACACACTTGTGTGTACGTTTGGGCAGGTATATACATTCAAACCGGGGACCTATAACAATAGAGTCCCCGCTTGGGTGAAGGTCCCCAGTTGGAAATTGTGTACTAAGCCGATGAGAGCTGTTACCAAAAAGTTGAAGTAAGGAGGGACAATAGGAAGTCCTCGATTGCAGGAGTTTACACATTATGAAGTGTGGGCCTGAGAACAAAAGAGATTCACATAGGGACTTGAAACACTATGTGGACTTACACACGTCCACACAGTGTTTTTTTTTACTGTGTTGAAGAATATGTTTTTGTTCTTAAAGGCAGTGGACACTATTGGTAATTACTCAAAATAATTATTGGCAAACCTTACTTGGTAACAAGTAATGGGGAGCTTTTGATAGTATAAAACATTGTGAGAAACGGCTCCCTCTGAAGTAACGTAGTTTTCGAGAAAGAAGTAATTTTCCACGAATTTGATTTCGAGACCTCGGAATTAGATTTTGAGGTCTCGAAATCAAGCATCTGAAAGCACACAACTTCGTGTGACAAGGGTGTTTTTTCTTGCATTATTATCTCGCAACTTCGACGACAATTGAGCTCAAATTTTCACAGGTTTGTTATTTTATGCATATGTTGAGATACACCAAGTGAGAAGACTGGTCTTTGACAATTACCAATAGTGTCCAGTGTCTTTAAGTGCACAGAACAAAGGAAGGTCCACAGAGTGTATGCAACAAAGAGCTTGGTGTTTTTGTGGGGGCTTTTTTCTATGGATACCGTACTAAAGAACTGCCTCTTACATGGAGATTTGATGAAGATCGCAATAACATCGGCACTTTCAACCATTCCTGAGAGAAAACAAGAACCAAAGTGCGGCTCATTAATGTAAATAATATTAACTTATTACAACATTGGTTTTTGGAAGGGTGAATGTCATTCACATTCTCTAGATTTCAATCAACACACCATCCAATCAACCTGTGAAAATGTTATCCAATAATTATGTCATCCAGTTTCATGGTAAACCCTTACAAGGTGCTACAAGTGTGGGTAAAATAGCTCTTCTGTAGAAAATAACACTGAGCGCTTTGAGACGTCCATCGGATGTGAAAAGTGCCTTATAAAGAACCGCGTATTATTATTATTACAAAACAAACATAGGTCTATAGACTTATTTGTTTCGCTTGCACCAATCGGAATAAGTTGTGTTGACCAGGTGGTCTCCAAATGCTGTATAGTATTTCAGACATAAATATTTCCCAGAAATAACAGGACTGACGTAACAATGGGGTCTTATGAAAAGGTACATATATACATGAATAATAATGAGTGTCACGTGCATTTGTTTATGCGCCTAAGACCCCATCGTTACGTTAATCCTAAATCCCCAATCATATTGTATTTATTCATCATGAATATTATAACAATACATTGCCTAATCAAGACCCTACTGATGTTATATCAGTGGACTTTCAGATTGAAACTAACACCCCACCCCCATCATCCCCACATCCCACCAAATAATGTATATACTTTGTCCTTAAAAACTCCCGGGTCAGAATTGACCCAGATTCCAGGTCAAAGGGGCCCCAACCTCGTCCCCAGGGTGTGTCGAGCAGTACGAGGTTGACCGCCCTCTCACCCTGGTATTGGATCATTTGCATATCCAAAATTTGTGGATACGTATGCAAATTAGAATAGTCTGGCTGTGAACTTAACATGTTTACGTTAGACTTTTGTACACCAGTCGTTGTCCAATCAGGGTCCATTTAAGGAGTTTCCCTCCCAGGGTTTTACTATAGACCATGCAAGTCTCTCGCGTATTCCAACATTTTGGGGCCACTATGGTCCGACGCACATTGCTTTAACGCATGAAGGAAACAAACTCACGCGCTTTAACGGGTCCCAATGTTCGAATACGCACGAGACTTGCACAGTCTATTGTAAACATGGTTGGAAATAAAGTAAACCATGGGGACGAGGTTGAAGGGGCCCTGACCCATTTCTGGGTCAGGCTGACCCGGAAACTGATTTAATAAAACGGGATTTTAGATCGGATTCTACGTCAGCTTGACCCATTTCTGGGTCATCTTGACACGGATTCCGGGTCACACTGACCCCAAAAATGGGTCAAGCCCCTGGGACACGCAACCGGGTCAATTAGGGATAGGGTTAGGGGTAGGGTTAGGGTAGGGTTAGGGGTAGGGTTAGGGGTAGGGGTAGGGGTAGGGGTAGGGGTAGGGGTAGGGGTAGGGGTAAGGTTTAGGGTTAGGATTGACAATTGTGGGGGTGGGGAGGGTGAGGGTGATGAACACTCCCCTCCCCTTCCCTCTCACAATGGAAGAACCCTCATAACCACAACCATGTAAAAGTGCGTGGTTGTGGCTTCATACGTGTGCAAGTGTCGCGCGTATCAACCACGCACATTGCAACGGCTGTATATGTGGCTTCATATGTATGAAGCCACAACCAAGGCACGTTTACGTGGTTGTGTTATCAGACGTATGAAGCCCAATTACTTGCCACAACCACGCACCACAACCACGCACATTGCAACGGCTGTGGTTGTGGCTTCATAAGTTCGTGTATGAAGCCACAGCCACGGCACGTTTACGCGGTTGTGGCATCAGACGTATGAAGCCCAATTACTTGCCACAACCACGCACATTGCAACGGCTAGGGGATGTGGCTTCACAACCACGGCACGATTGCGTGGTTGTGGCATCAGACGTATGAAGCCACAACCATGCCCATTGCAACGGCCGTGGTTGTGGCTTCATACGTATGAAGCTACAACCACGGCACGTTTGCGTGGTTGTGGCATCAGACGTATGAAGCCCAATTCCTTGCCACAACCACGCACATTGCAACGGCCGTGGTTGTGGCTTGATTTGCTTGATGCCACTACCACGGCACGTTTACGTGGTTGTACCATCAGAAGTATGAAGCCCAATTCCTTGCCACAACCACGCACATTGCAACGGCCGTGGTTGTGGCTTCATATGTATGAAGCCACAACCACGGCACGTTTACGTGGTTGTGGCATCAGATGTATCAAGCCCAATTCCTTGCAACAACCATGCACATTGCAACGGCCGTGGTTGTGGCTTCATACGTATGAAGCTACAACCACGGCACGTTTGCGTGCATGGTTGTGGCATCAGACGTATGAAGCCCAATTCCTTGCAACAACCATGCACATTGCAACGGCCGTGGTTGTGGCTTCATATGTATGAAGCTACAACCACGCACATTGCAACGGCCGAGGTTGTGGCTTCATATGTATGAAGCCACAACCACGGCACGTTTACGTGGTTGTGGCATCAGACGTATGAAGCCAAATTCCTTGCCACAACCACTGGCACATTGCAACGGCCGTGGTTGTGGCTTCATGTATGAAGCCACAACCACGTCACGTTTGCGTGGTTGTGGAATTAGACGTATGAAGCCCAATTCCTTGCTACAACCATGCACATTGCAACGGCCGTGGTTGTGGCTTCATACGTATGAAGCCACAACCACGGCACGTTTACGTGGTTGTGGCATCAGACGTATGAAGCCCAATTCCTTGCCCAACCACGCACATTGCAACGGCCGTGATTGTGGCTTCATGTATGAAGCCACAACCACGTGACGGTGACGGTGAGGGGTTGGGTGAGGGCTAGGGAATTGGGATAGGGTTAGGGGTAGGGTTAGGGGTAGGGTTAGGGGTAGGGTTAGGGTAGGGTTAGGGTAGGGTTATGGGTAGGGTTAGGGGTAGGGGTAGGGTTTGCTTCGCCCCCTGGACCCCCCTCAGGGCTTCACCCCTGGACCCCATCAGCGATGTTAAAGGAACATTTCCCAGTCAATTTAGAAGAGTGAAATTGATCAAAAATGCTTAAAAAGTGTGTCTTTTTCTCTGCTTTAGGCACACAGAGGCTTGATTTTCCAAGCTTGATTTTTCTTGCCACAACCACGCATATTGCAACGGCAGTGGTTGTGGCTTCATAATGTATGAAGCCACAACCACGGCACGTTGACGTGGTTGTGGCATCAGACGTATGAAGCCAAATTCCTTGCCACAACCACGCACATTGCAACGGCCGTGGTTGTGGCTTCATAATGTATGAAGCCACAACCACGGCACGTTGACGTGGTTGTGGCATCAGACGTATGAAGCCAAATTCCTTGCCACAACCACGCACATTGCAACGGCCGTGGTTGTGGCTTCATACGTATGAAGCCACAACCACGGCACGTTTACGTGGTTGTGGCATCAGACGTATGAAGCCAAATTCCTTGCCACAACCACGCACATTGCAACGGCCGTGGTTGTGGCTTCATACGTATGAAGCCACAACCACTGCACGTTTTCGTTGTTGTGGCATCAGACGTATGAAGCCAAATTCCTTGCCACAACCACGCACATTGCAACGGCCGTGGTTGTGGCTTCATACGTATGAAGCCACAACCACGGCACGTTGTGCATGGTTGTGGCAAGGAATTAGGCTTCATACGTATGAAGCCTAATTCCTTGCCACAACCATGCACATTGCAACGGCCGTGGTTGTGCAATGTGCATGGTTGTGGCAAGGAATTAGGCTTCATACGTATGAAGCCTTATTCCTTGCCACAACCACGCACATTGCAACGGCCGTGGTTGTGGCTTCATATGTATGAAGCTACAACCACGGCACGTTTGCGTGGTTGTGGAATCACACGTATGAAGCCATAACCACGACACGTTTGCGTGGTTGTGGCATCATACGTATGAAGCTACAACCACGGCCGTTATGAAGCCTATTTCATTGCCACAACCATGCACATTGCAACGGCCGTGGTTGTGCAATATGCATGGTTGTGGCAAGGAATTACTATTCAACCACGCACATTGCAACGGCTGTGGTTGTGGCTTCATACGTATGAAGCCTACCACGGCACGTTTGCGTGGTTGTGGCATCAGACGTATGAAGCCCAATTCCTTGCCACAACCATGCACATTGAAACGGCTGTGGTTGTGGCTTCATATGTATAAAGCCACAACCACGGCACGTTTACGTGGTTGTACCATCAGAAGTATGAAGCCCAATTCCTTGCCACAACCACGCACATTGCAAACGGCTGTGGTTGTGGCTTGAGCCACAACCACGGCACGTTTGCGTGGTTGTGGCATCAAACGTATGAAGCCCAATTCCTTGCCACACCCCCGCACCGTGCAACGGCCGGGGTTGTGGCTTCATACGTAGGACGCCACACCCACGGCACGTTTACGTGGTTGTGGCATCAGACGTATGAAGCCAAATTCCTTGCCACAACCACGCACATTGCAACGGCCGTGGTTGTGGCTTCATACGTATGAAGCCACAACCACGGCACGTTGTGCATGGTTGTGGCAAGGAATTAGGCTTCATACGTATGAAGCCTAATTCCTTGCCACAACCATGCACATTGCAACGGCCGTGGTTGTGCAATGTGCATGGTTGTGGCAAGGAATTAGGCTTCATACGTATGAAGCCTTATTCCTTGCCACAACCATGCGCATTGCAACGGCCGTGGTTGTGGCTTCATATAAATATGTACGAAGCTACAACCACCTCACGTTTTGTTGTGGCATCACACGTATGAAGCCACAACCACGGCACGTTTGCGTGGTTGTGGCATCATACGTATGAAGCCACAACCACGGCCGTTATGAAGCCTATTTCATTGCCACAACCATGCACATTGCAACGGCCGTGGTTGTGCAATATGCATGGTTGTGGCAAGGAATTAGGCTTCATACGTATGAAGCCTACCACGGCACGTTTGCGTGGTTGTGGCATCAGACGTATGAAGCCCAATTCCTTGCCACAACCATGCACATTGCAACGGCCGTGGTTGTGGCTTCATACGTATGAAGCCACAACCACGGCACGTTTACGTGGTTGTACCATCAGAAGTATGAAGCCCAATTCCTTGCCACAACCACGCACATTGCAAACGGCTGTGGTTGTGGCTTGAGCCACAACCACGGCACGTTTGCGTGGTTGTGGCATCAAACGTATGAAGCCCAATTTATTACTTGCCAAAACCATGCACATTGAAACGGCTGTGGTTGTGGCTTCATATGTATAAAGCCACAACCACGGCACGTTTACGTGGTTGTGGCATCAAACGTATGAAGCCCAATTACTTGCCAAAACCATGCACATTGCAACGGCTGTGGTTGTGGCTTCATATGTATGAAGCCATAACCACGGCACGTTTACGTGGTTGTGGCATCAGACGTTATGAAGCCGAATTGCTTGCCACAACCACGCACATTGCAACGGCTGTGGTTGTGGCTTCATTATGTAGGGTTTAGGGTAAGTATTGACAATATTGTAGGGTGGGGAGGGTGAGGGTGATGAACACTCCCCTCTCCTTCCCTCTCACCATGGAAGAACCCTCATAACAACAACCATATAAAAGTGCGTGGTTATGGCTTCATACGTGTGCAAGTCTCGCGCGTATTCAACCACGCACATTGCAACGGCTGTGGTTGTGGCTTCATATGTATGAAGCCACAACCATGGCACGTTTACGTGGTTGTGGCATCATCAGACGTATGAAGCCCAATTCCTTGCCACAACCACGCACATTGCAACGGCCGTGGTTGTAGCTTCATATGGATGAAGCCACAACCACGGCACGTTTACGTGGTTGTGGCATCAGACGTATGAAGCCCAATTCCTTGCCACAACCATGCACATTGTAACGGCCGTGGTTGTGGCTTCATATGCATGAAGCCACAACCACGGCACGTTTTCGTGGTTGTGGCATCAGACGTATGGAGCCCAATTCCTTGCCACAACCACGCACATTGCAACGGCCGTGGTTGTGGCTTCATATGCATGAAGCAAGAACCATGGCACGTTTACGTGGTTGTACCATCAGAAGTATGAAGCCCAATTCCTTGCCACAACCATGCACATTGCAACGGCCGTGGTTGTGGCTACATACGTATGAAGCTACAACCACGGCACGTTTGCGTGCATGGTTGTGGCATCAGACGTATGAAGCCCAATTCCTTGCCACAACCATGCACATTGCAACGGCCGTTCATATGTATGAAGCCACAACCACGGCACGTTTATAGTGTTCCAAAGACGACAGGTCGCGTCGCCGTCGCCGTCGCCGTCGCCGTCGCCGTCGCCGTCGCCGTCGCCGTTGCCGTCGCCCCCATATTTAGTGCTGGCAAGAAATTGAGTGCTAGCACCAAATTTCATTCAAAAATGTCAACGACCGTCATTGACTGCGAACGGAATCCCGAATTCTCGTGTTATTAACTCGTTGCAGTGTTTTAATCGTAAACACGTTGAATCGTAATGGTTTTCGTCACGTATGTCATTTTTATATTCCAAACCATACTGCATAGGCAACCCCAATTAATTAGTCGACTGTTTAGCTGTTCAGCAAAACTATTTAAACAATTGCATAATCATAGCCCGTTTGCGAATTTACTACACGAGTTGTAGGTGGTTAAACTCGCAACTACCTAATTTTCATTTGAAAAGTATAGTCATCGAAAACCCATAAAATCTTTAGTTGATGTTTTTCTTATATCCCAAACCATAACTCATAGGCGCCCCGATTAAATTGGTTCACTATAACTAGCTCAGCCCAACTAATTAAATATCTGCATAACATGGCCCGTGTGCGAATTTACTACACAAGTTGTAGATTAAACACGCAACTACCCAATTTTTTTTTGAAAAGTAGTCATAATAAAACAACGAAATCTGAAGTTTATTTCTCATAGATGTCTTCCCTGTATCCCAAACTATATAACTCATATTAGGCGCCCCAATTAAATTGGTTAGTTATATAGGTCAGCCAAAGTAATTACATATTTTGATAATATAGCCCGTGTGCGAATTCTATACGTCTACCTAATCCTTCACATAGATGTCTTACTTGTATCCCAAACCATAATCCACAGGGCGCCCCAATAAAATTATGAATTTCAAATGAAAATTAGGTAGTTGCGAGTTTAAGCTACAACTCGTGTAGTAAATTCACAAACGGGCTATGATTATGAAATTGTTTAATTAGTTGTAGGCCTACTGAGCTAACCAGTCGACTAATTTATTGGGGGCGCCTATGCAGTATGGTTTGACATGAGAAAGGCATCTGAGAAAAAACCCATTACGATTTCACGTGTTTAAGATGAAAACATTGCAATTGAAAACGAGGAAATAACACGAGAATTCGGGATGCCCATCGAACTGTCAATGACGGTCGTCGACAAGGTTTTTTGAAATTTGGAGCTAGCACTAAATTTCTTACCAGCACCAAATTTAGTGCTGACTACGGTCTGGTGACAGCAATCGATCAAGCAATCTAAGTGAAACAGAGCTGTGCATTGAGAGAGTTGCGACATGGAGGGACCAGCTTTCTCCGGTCACGTGGTTGCTGGACGCCATTTTGTTCCAAAATGCAGTACAACCCAATGGGCAGACTAGTCTGGCACCCTGTATTCGCCAATGCATTTTTTGGAGACAAAATGGCTTCTAATCGTAAGTTGTCGCAACTCTCTCAATATACGGCTCTGAAGTGAAATGTACTGTTGCGCCCTCAAGAGTTCAGAAATTGCGACGGCGACGGCGACGGCGACGGCGACGGCGACGGCGACGGCGACGGCGACGGCGACGGCGACGGCGACGGCGACGGCGACGGCGACGGCGACGGCGACGGCGACGGCGACGGCGACGGCGACGGCGACGGCGACGGTAACATTTCCGTCGCCCCTGTTTATGCACAAGTTAATAGGCTAAATGCGACGTCGACGTCGACGGCGACGGCGACGGCGACGGCGACGCGACCTGTCGTCTTTGGAACACCATACGTTTACGTGGTTGTGGCATTAGACGTATGAAGCCCAATTCCTTGCCACAACCACGCACATTGCAAACGGCTGTGGTTGTGGCTTCATACGTGTTGAAGCCACAACCACGGCACGTTTGCGTGGTTGTGGCATCAGACGTATGAAGCCACAACCACGTGACGGTGAGGGTGAGGGTTATGATGGGGGAGGGGGTAAGGGTGAGGGTGAGGGTGAGGTGTTGTGTGAGGGTTAGGGGATAGGGATAGGGTTAGGGGTAGGGTTAGGGGTAGGGTTGGGGTAGGGGTAGGGGTAGAGGTAGGGGTAGGGGTAGAGGTAGGGGTAGGGGCAGGGGTAGGGGTAGGGGTAGGGGTAGGGTTTAGGGTTAGTATTGAAAATTGTGGGGGTGGGGAGGGTGAGGGTGATGAACACTCCCCTCCCCCTTCCCTCTCACCATGGAAAAACCCTCATAACCACAACCATGTAAAAGTGCGTGGTTGTGGCTTCATACGTGTGCAAGTCTCGCGCGTATCCGAACATGTTAACCCGTTAAACGCGTCTCCGGAAGGCACGCCGCCGGGACACCAGTCAAGAAAGATGGCAACCCAAGATGGCGACCCAAGATGGCGGATAAAAGTCTACCCCATATCCCCACGACGCCGCGCGGGGACGATTTCACCAAGCGCTAAAGACTGGCGGTTCGCGCAGCGCCGTGGGGAGGAAGTTTTAATAATATAGAAGATGGCTCGCACCACTTCCCCAGCGGACTGAGGTATCACGGGCGCTGTACAGGAAATTCTGCTGGTTGCTTTGGGTGGAGAGGCAGTCATTTGAACTTGATGACACGGCTAGCCAGCCCTCGGCCTCGGAGCAAAAATCTTCTGGAGTTCCGTCAAAACTGTTGATGAAGAACTGCCTTGAATCTTTGCTGTTGGAAATATAATTTGTCAAGTTGAATTATTGAGCTTGTTGTTTAGTCTGTTTTCGAGTCGTTGGCGGTTATTTTTTTTGCAAAGAAGAATTCACAGAAAATAGAGTCAGGTAAGAAATTATAGGGTAGGCTAAACATTGAAAAGTGTTAAGAAATGCTGAAAAGGTGGGGAAACTTTATTCAAGTCCCATGCAAATGTGGCGATTTAAGCAAGCTACACAAAGGTACTCGTTTCACAAGGGACTACCGAATCGACCAAACGCAGGGGCGAGGAAATCGAACCTTTTTGATCACGGTGTCAAGAGAGACGATGTCGACAGAGTCCCAACTTCTACTAGTTTAATTACTCACTGGCTACCGACCTTGAGAGCTAAGACGATTTGGAATGATCGCAAAATATTCAGTTACATTTTCCTTTAACAATAGAAAGTTTAATTTACTCTTCCAGTGAACATCACGATTGTAGGTGTCTCTGTGACGGTGGGTAATAATTGTGTATTTCCCCCAACAAATTAAAGGTTGAGAGAGCACATTGCAAAAACTGGGGTGTTAAATTTACACCATAGTTGTGGTCACATATATACAAAAAAAATAGTCAAAAGTTACACCAGTGTTAAATAACACTAATTTCTGCAAAAAACAATTACAATTTTAACGCCGATGCTAATTTTGATTCTCTGTACGGTATATGTGACAACACCCATGGTGTCAATTTTAACACCCCAGTTTTTGCAGTACAAGTGTTTTATTTGCGTATACACAGTTTATGGTGTTCCATAGGACAGCCTCCATCGTGGATGTGGATTGTTCCGTCGGAGATGCGTGAAGGTCCGTCGTAGTTGTGAGCTGGTACGTCTCACAGCGGCCAACTCTCAACTCCGACGGACAACTCACAACTACGACGGACCAACTCACAACTACGACGGATCTTCACGCATCTCCGACGGGGCAATCCACAACCACGAAGGAGGGTGGAACACCATTACAGTTAAAGGTATCGTACACGTTTGGTAATGACTCAAAACAAATGTTAGCATAAAAACTTACTTGGTAACAAGCAACGGAGAGCTGTTGATAGTATAAAACATTGTAGGAAACGACTCCCTCTGAAGTAACGTAGTTTTTGAGAAATAGGTAATTTTTCACTAAAATAATAACAACTTCTTGCAAGAAGTTTTTATTCCTATCTAAAGGTGTCACAAATTTGTACAACAAGGGTGTTTTTTTTTTCATCATTTTCTTGCAACTTCGATGACCAATTGAGCCCAAATTTCCACAGGCTTATTATTTTATGCATATGTTGGGATACACCAAGTGAGAACACTGGTCTTTGACGTGTTCAGTATCTTTAAGAAGAGGTGGTTTTTTTACCTGCCCATAGTGAACTGTGTGTAAGTGGTGTTTGCTGCCATGTCGGTGTACGGCGTCTCGATGATACGATCTCGTGAGAACCAGTTGAAGCGATCCGATCCCACACCATTAAATGTGAATCGCCGTACCTCACGACCATTCTTGTAAAGTGACATGCGGACCTGGGATAACATGAGTTAACTCAAAGAGTTTATCTTTTTCAGTTTAGTTGAGCCAAAAAATGTAGAAGAGAAAAACAAATAATTTGCAATTCTGGAATTGAAACCAGTGATGCATCAAGGACATTCTCTTTTTCACTGAGATAAGCGAAAACTCCAGGGAAAACCTACATACACTTTAAGAAATTCGGTCCATATTACTGCAATGTACTCATTCTACAACATGGCTGACGCAGCCATTAGGCACAGCCGCAGTCGAAGCCAGTCAACTCAGACACTGCTGTTTTTGTTGTGACATTGAATTTAGATGCACCCACCTGTTGGACATACATCTGGTGCCAGTTGTTGACGAGGCTGCTCTTGTAGGGTTCTGGGAACGAGGTGTCCATTAGCTGGGCCTCGGGGACGTCCGCATTCACTGATTGGTTAGATGCCCAAAGCTTGTAGATGTTGTTATGGTACACGTCTGGTAACGAGACTCCTTTCATTACGAGATCCCACTCAATGAACCCTATCGAGAGGAAATATTAGTTTTTGTCAATGTAATGCTGATTTAGAGGCAGAAATATAAAGAAAGATACAAAAAAAGTCACATGTGAAAGTTTCAGCCGAATACAGTGTTAACTTGCTGAGAAAACAGCAACAAACTGTCATGACAAGAGCCTCGAATCCATCCACGGTTAGCGAGGTGACAGTGGGTACCAACCGCGTCTCAGATTCAAATGTTTTTGTGTGAACAATTATCAGAACCATGTTACTTCGAAGGGAATCATTTCTCAAAAAAGTTTATACTATCAACAGCTGCAGTGCTTCTCACCTAAAGTTTGTACGGTAATTATTTTTTTGGAGTATTTACCAATCTATGACTCTACCTTAAAAGGACCTCAAAATCGCCCATGGAGTCGGCACACCACTCCCCTCCCCCACTTACCAGTGCAGTAACCAGCAGGCTGGTCTGCGTTGAGTTGAGGCAAGCGATAAATGTAAAATCCACCACAGTTACGAACAAGCACCATGATCTTGATGTTACAACAGCCTGGTTCGTCTGATGAAGAAGAGAAAGATAATATTACAAATGTACCTGACGGGATTTGTGTATAATATAGCCATGACACTTGATTTGTTTCCCTCTAAAAACTTCCGACTCATTGAGTTGTTGTAATCATGTTTAGATCCTATAGCTTCAAGCTAATAGAAGCCGGGATAGGCCTAGTTAAAAAGGTACCTAAATGATTGTGGCGGACTTTTAAAAAAATCAAAGATGGCCGCCATTTTCATTTTCAAAGAAAATAGAGTATTGATTATGCTATACAGTTTTCAAAAATGTTTTGCTAATTCCCCCCTAAAAATGAACAAAATTAAAAGCAAAAGTTACATTCTGAACCTGACTATCAATGAAAAATGCCAAAAAATCACCACACGCTTTCTCGATGGTATAATTTCTGATGTAACTGATCTTGAAAGAACCCACTTCTCCCTTGAATAATTTTTGGTAAAACTGTACAAAATCATTCCAGCAGACAAAGGGATCAGGTTGGTTCAGTGGTTTCTTTAACTGCCTTTCACCTCTGTGGACTCCGGTTCGAATACCACCTCAGACCGGAGCCTTGCATGTGGATTGGGTTTTCAGTCTTGCGTGCCCCATTTGGGGTTTTCCTCGCACATCTAAAACTGAACATTTTCTTCTCGTTTCCTATTCATCATGTTATTGGCGCATTGTGCTGTTAGATGTGTAAATAAATAAATACATTGTTTGGAAACCCTTTGCAGATTGTTATTTTTCTCCGTCATAGGTCTTACTTAGAAGATACGTCCATTTTCTTTTGTCAAGTCATTGTTGGATAAGATTCTTTCTGGAAAAAAAAAACCATTTCAGATTGTGGTTTGTATTGTTATCCTCACCTGTGTTGACGCACATTATTCCTTTAACAGTCTCGCCTGATTCTGTGTTCTGTACATCCATTAACCAGATTGGGTACCGTGTCCCACATGAGCCAATACTCTGACAGTAATGAGTAATTTCTTCACCTGAAATTACCGAAAGACGAAAAATAATACACAAGGCATTAAATTATAATATTGTATTGTCAATGTCAATTCGGGGAAAGTCAGCTAATGCTGAGCATGTTATATCTGTTAAAGGTATTATACAGGATTGTTGAGGAAAAACATCATTGTTTAATTTTAGTCTGAAAGCTAACTGATTATGACGAGAGTAGTTTTTTCTGTGAAATATCTCTCTTTGAAATGAAGTCATATTCGAGAATACTGTATCTAAAAACCTAAAAAAACACAATGGCAAATTTCGGTTGTTACAACTAAAATTAAGGACAATGTGTTTACATGCTGAAAATTGTGCATGGTTTGTTGTTGTTGTTGTTGTTGTTTTTTGTTGTTGCTGCTGCCGCTGCCGCTGACGCTGTCGCTGTCGCTGTCGCTGTCGCTGTCGCTGTTGTTGTTGTTGTTGTTGTTGTTGTTGTTGTTGTTGTTGTTGTTGTTGTTGTTGTTGTTGTTGTGGTTGTTGTTGTTGTAGCTGTTTGTCTTTAAATCAACATTCAGAGTATTTTTGTTTATGTGAGTGTTTACCAGCAGGGCTGTTGAACCTGTACCAGCCGGGTGCGAGTTGTCTGTCGTCTACCACTACTTTCCCAGTCCCTCTCGAATTGACACCTCGTTCTATGTTATCGAAGACCTGGTAACTCTTCTTTCTACAAACAGGAGCCTCTGCCGATCAATAAAATAAATAAATTAATTAATTAATTGATAAATTAATAATTAGATAAATAAATAAATAAAGAGCTGAAGAACATGTGCGAAAAGAAAAGTGACGGTGCTTCTATAAATGTTTAGTTTAATTATCAAAACATTTTAAAACAAAAATAAAATTACTTAAAAACAAATCTTTTAGAACACGAGCATGAAATACTTTACAGAATACGCTGATGAAAACAAAAACGAATGAAACAAATTAAAACTGAAATATTAATCTCCATTGCAGTAACATGTGAAAGTATTGAACTCATTAAGTTGGAGTCACTTTTGAATCAAAATCAGCGATTGAGAGTTATTTGCTCATTATCGCTCACCTTCTGTCTTCATAAAAATCGCCAGCTCATCTGCCTCGCCAACTTGCTCTGAAATAAAAATCAAATAAAAGTTGGCGTTCAGTATTATGATTTCTAGATTAGTGGCCGAAATAAACGACTGTTTTGTTTTCCTTTTTCATTACAACTGTTTGAGAAACAAAAGTCGTCTCGGTTCCCACCCCATTGGAGACCTTTGGTTTTCCCTTTTTTGTTTTGTCCTCGGTCTCCATAAAGGTAGCGAATATTACAACATCAATTCTAACAGTGAAAACGTCCAAGATAATGTCCTACCTAAATCCCATATAGTAGCTGCATTAGTCCTGCTGTATTTGAACATCGGGAAGGGGCCGTCGTTCTCCCAGTGACATTCACCAGGTGAGGCGATCATCAACAGCCAACCATTGGTATTCAAACAATCCGCGGCTGATGTACGCATCATCATGAAACGGTGGTTCAAATGCCTTCAAACAATAAGAAAAAAGGGACAAACTAAAACACAATGCTCAAAAATGAAACTTAAAGATGCTAGGTCGGATTTTTGACCGATTTGACCTGAGAATTTAGACTTAAATTTCAAATAGCTATGTTTAGGCTTTCGTTTAAGGTGTTGCACAAAAAATCTGCCAATGTCAGTGAAAACATTTAAAATGATTTATTGCCGGTATCCCGATATTAATTCACGTCCATCAGCCATGTAAAAATATCTTTGCATGTTACGTGTATTTGTGCATTGTCTGTGGCATATGCGAGGATTTTGGTAAGTTTTTCGTTATGAAACAGCATTCATCTGTCAAAGTTCGTTCAAAGCGTTCAAAGAAAACAATTTTGTTTTTTACTTGACATTTTTTAATTTCAAAAAATATATATATATCAAAGGTGAACCACATCTTCAATTCCGAGTCATCATATATTTACGTAAATAATGTTATATGTTATGTTCACTTACTCGGCCTGGACATGTTTGACAGATGCATTGAGATCATTATACGGGCTCGATAGAATCCTCTCGCCATCAAACCAAGAAGTCTTATCTGTCCCAGATCCATCGAAGACGATCCGAAGAACTTCAATCCCAGCTGAGTACAAGGAAACCCGAACCTGCAATTATAAATACCATCAAGAGTATATCCCCTCTGTGCACGGGCTTGTGATGGGGCCCTCCTTCTTAGCAAATTTCACATCAGTATGTTTCTAAAGCTGTATTGGAAGTATTAAGATATGGGAATCGATATAATTTACGAAAGCCCATAAGCGCCAACAAAAAAATATGTTTCCATTTACGTCATTACGGATTCGCAATCCGTTATTACGGATTCACAGTCCGTTATACGGATTCACAATCCGCTATTACGGATCTACAATAATCCATAATAACGGATTTACAATATATTATTACGGATTCACAATCCGTTATTTTGGATTCACAATGATCTATTTTTACGGATGCACAATCCGTTATTACGATTACCGGTTCACAATATTGTGAATCCATAATAACGTCTTATTGCGCGTCTGTTTTCTTTTCGCTCCTTACTTTCTGCCTTTCACTGGGAGGATGGGGGGGGGTGTTACCTCGGCAATATTCAAGGAGTTCCAAGCTTTCACCAACATGCTCTTAAAATGTCCCTGGTAACCGGTCCCTATGATTGCAGCCTCCGGTATGTTCTCATTGAGAGCCTCTTCGCTGGTCCACAGATCGTATGGGTCGGGTTCGGAGATACCAGCCATTGCCTTAAAAACCATCACCCAAGGTCCGCTGTCTGAAAGGCGAGAAATTACGAGATATCAAACACAAAGTGTATCCAGTTATTATTGTGTAAGCTTTGTGATGACGCTTCGACACCCTGACCAATTTCTTTCATATCCATTGACTGTTTCGTTTTATCCTACCGGTCTGAAGCCAGTAGACCGATTTAAAAAAAAGGGTTAATTACTCGTTCAGTTTTTAGCAAAAATAGGTGAAAACCTGTAAGTTCTATCGTTAGACAGGCCTGATTGATATACCGTTAGTTTATGACCCGTTTAAAGTGTCACTCATGGATTCGGAATCTCCAGTTAGAAAACACTTTCTACTTGGGCTTGTGCACAAAAAATAATGCGGTTTTACAGTGTAAACACATACTGATTAACACACACAAAATTAAAATTGAATATTTGTTAAATTATTTTGGTCAAACTGTCTCTACAACATCTGGAAAGGTTATTAGCTTTGAAAAAAAGTATGAAATCAACATTACAAAGGAGTTATACCCATTTCCCAACGGTCTACTGGCTGCAGTAACCAATGGCAGTCGTGTAAATCTGACAGGGGTGGGGCATCGCAGGGTTTTAACTATCTTTCTCCACTCTCGACTGGTGTGCCAAATGCAATGCTTGTATCATCAAAGGCACAATCCCATCACCTACCTGCCGTACCAACCAGTGCATGCTTATGCTTCTAGAAATGGTTCAAAACTGTGTACGACACAAAGCAAATGACAATTTTCATCTCTATAGTTGATACTGAGATTAAACTGACCTGTACAGAACGCTGCAGGCCGGACGCAGCGTGGAAGTCGAGGTAAGTAATAGATGTAGAACGCCCCACAGTTACGCACCACCAGCTTGACCCTCTCGTTGCAACATCCTTCTTCCTCTAAACAAATATATAAAGATAACGATTATACTGGTAAAATTTCAAGTAATTCCGCTTCTAAAAACTCATCTTTTTGACGCGATGTGTGAATGACACAACCACCTTTATAAAACAAAATCAACCCACAAGACTTAGTGTAGGGGCGTTCATCGCCTTCTCTTCCGGTTCAAATCCCGCCGGGCATTATGTGGATTGGGGTTTTCAGTCCCTACCTGATAACGTGGGTTTTCCCTGGAATAAATATCTGGGGTTTTTCTTCCACAGAGCACGTACATGTAATTGCAACCCACCCTCTACAGGACAGCAACAGTGCATTCAGGAGAGTACCCCTGCAAGATGGAAGATTCAATACGGCGAATATGACAAGGGTGTGGGGGGGGGGAAGGTATTGCTCTCTGTTAAGTTCTTTTGTATGTCAACTTTAAAAGATATTGACAGTCTTTGACCAAATACTAACGGGACAATCAGGGGTTTTTGGGGGTGATATAATTTCCAGAAATTAAGTTGGAATTCCCGTCATCAAAACGACCATATAGATGGGTGCGTTTGTACTCGGTGAAACTGAGGACTTTTATTAACACAAGAGAGATCCAGGTGTTTTGACAGAGCTAGGACGACCTCACTTCGTGCTTTCATGTACAAAACCAATGGGGAATTCCACAATTTACGGGGTCGACAAATATGTGGGTGTGTGTGGTGGGTGGTGGGGTGGTGGGGGCCAAGGGACCTAGGTTGACCCCCTAAAAAAACCTAGATGAGTAAGAAAAAACATTTGGACGATAAGTGATTTTACGACCTGCCCAAATAAATAATGTCATGCCAAATACACATTCCATCTCATAATGTAGTTCATAAACACAATGGTTGAATCATACGTTTTCCATTTTCCTCCACTGGGAAAACACATTTCCGTTATTTATTGAACACATGTGTTCTGCATTCTTTAGGTAAGTTCGAAAATCCCACTGGGTGCGAACCAAGACCTGTAAACTTTTTGCCTTTTAAAGGCAGGATATACTTTTGGTAACTCCGTGACCATAAAACACTCACTTGGTAAAGAGCACTGGAGAGCTGTTGATATTATAAAACATTGTTTAAAACGACTCCCTTTGAAGTAGTGTAGTTTTAGAGAAAGAGGTAATTTCTCCTCATCCAAAGTTTTGAATCTGAGAAAGGCTCAGGCATGCATAGCCTTTCTCAGGCACCTGAAAGCGCACAATTCTATGCAACAAGGGTGTTTTTTCTTTCATTATTGAGCCCAAATTCCAAACTGAATTCAAATACCTAGGAGATCCCAGAAACAAAATCCAAACATCACGGGAACCGAAATAGAATCAAACCAGGAGATCTTATAATGTTAACAAATAATTACATAAGTATAATTGTCTAAAGTATAATTGTCTTTTCAATTCATATTGAGATTTCAATGGGGTAAAAATAAACTTTGAAAGTAATGATGAGAACATTTGTACGAAAGCCCATTAGCGCAAAAAAACCCCCCACACATTTCTAATCCTTTATTACGGATTCACAAACCGTTATTGCGGATTCACAACCCTTTATTACGGATTCACAATCCTTTATTACGGATTCTGAACCCGTAAGAACGATGTTGTGAATCTGTAATAACGGATTGTGGATCCGTAATAACGGATTTGAAATTACTTTTGTTGGCGCTATAGTGGGCTTTCGTAAATACACTTGCTATGAAATTACTAAAACATTACCAGTGTTGATACAACCAGTTACTACTGCGCTGTTCCTATCCGCTGGTAACCGGCCGTCCATCCAAACCGGGTAACGGGTTGCACACATCCCCATCGGAACGCACTCAGTCGGCATCCGGGTACCTTTTTTTTTTAGATTAATAATAAATCATTAATGTTCAATTAATAACTTGTTAATTATCAGATATTGGAAGTTTTTTCTTTTGCAATCGGGAATATGGGATCGATTTTACAAAGCACTAAAAAGATTCATCTTATAAGATGAGTTGTTGGTAATTATTGTCATAGTGATTTGCATTAACACTTTGCTTAGCAATTAATATTACTACACAGTTAAAAACAATCTTAACTCTTTGTGAAATCGGCCACGATTAGAAAGTGGAGTCTTTTGATCTCTGCCTTTCATCTTGGTCCCCGGCTCAAATCTCACTTCAGACCACCAGGGCCCAATTTCGTAGAGCTGCTCAAACAGCAAACAGTGCTTGACATATTTCTGCTAGAGCAGGATATCATTCAAATATGACACAGGAGGAATGTTATGTTGGCTGGTAACCTTTTTCTGGTAAGCATAATTTTGTTGTGCTTAGCTAGACTTTTTTTTTGCTCAAGCAGCTCTATGAAATTGGGCCCAGAGACTTGCACGTGGATATCAGTCACTTTCTGATTTCCATTTTTGAGATTCATCTGATGATCCCACATAACTGAATATTCTTCTTTAATAATTATCTTCGCCTATAGTTTACGTTCACATGGGTTTGCCTATCGGTTTCAAGGATACCTTAGTGCATGGTTTTATTAACAGAAAGGTATCCTTACGGGTCTACTGGCAACTGTTTTACGATGAACGAAAAGTCGCGGGAACCATTTTGAATCATAAAGGCTCGACAATAGATAGAATGCACATGACGTCATTGACCACCATCTTTGATGACAAACATGGAAACGTGCACGCGTGTACGCGCTGCGCATAACTCTCAGCCAATGATAGCCTTTCACGCGTGCACATTTCATCAACGATGGCGGCCAATGCAAGGGGTCTATTTGACGGGCCGTTATGATTTGTCGACACTTGCTGTGCCAGGTTGAATTCAGCAATCCATATTTGCCACCAAGATTCTATTAGGTTACGACTGGTTTCAAATTAGGAGCAACGGTCAATATAAAACAAAAATGTTAAAATAATGCCACAAACCTCTATGTTTTCATTCGATAAAATACAACGCCCAAGATTTTTTAAAAATGAAAGAGTTGAGCGGTTTACTTAGTGAAAGCTGGGATGGGAAAGTTTTGGTTAGGATACGATAGGTTAAAAACCACAATTCTTAACAGTGACAACAAACTCTATAAAGAGGCCAGGGGGCCTAAAAGGTAAAGAAATGGGCCAAGAACGAATAATCAAGCATGAACTTAAAATGGCAAAAAGGAGTCGGTTAGTGGATCAAGGTCGCGGTGGGCCTTGATTTAAGAGTATGTCAAAATGTGGGACAACATAATTAAGAATTATTACAGAAAATCGTTCAACATCTGGAGTTGTGGTTAAGTAGTTGCCTTGGGGTATAGTAACTTTGAACTCTTTGTACAATTTGATGAAAATAACATTAGATGAAGTTTTCCACTCAGTCCGTTTGACTACAAAACCTGCAAACAAATCCTGTTTCAATTTGAAAGCGCAGGTACCTTTTAACGGATTCCCAATTTGTCAAACTAACTTGTTATTTTTATGTTATTTTTTATATTTAGGTTCTAATAATAGTCCTTTTACTATTTTTCGTCAAATTTCATGCATTTTTGTTCCCACTCTTGTATTCTTTTTTGAAGCATATCTGCTTTATTGTAAACTTATATCTATCTAGATTAACTCTCAGATGACATTTATTGCACTTTTTTGATCTTAAATTATTATTACTTGTTTTTATAATTTGAAATATAATTCAATTTTGAGCATATATTCATTTATTTCAAACCAAAAAGTTTAAGTCCTCTGACTATTCGTTTGGTGAAGTGATTCAATATAACTGAAACTAATTGCAGTGGAAAATGTCCAAATATGACGCACTTATTCTTATAGAGAACAACTGTTTTCATTTGGGCAATATTTACCACCATTTGCAACTTTGTGACGCTGTGCATGGAGGGAGAACCTTGCTTTATCCAAGCCATTTGCATAAAGGAGATTTTAAATCAGAAACATGAAAAACATGTATAGACTCATGTCCAGTGTTCACTCGAAGAACTAATCACAGATCCAATAAAATATCCATACAATATTAGTTATTTCTTGAGTAGGTAAGATTGTATACCGGATAAGTGAAAGATGGCTAAAAAACAATTTGGGATTTTCTAAGTTGATCCCTTCAACTGATGTGAAATGCAATGGAACGGGGCTATCTGGAAGGATTGGTGTAAGCTGATAAATTCGAGCGAGTAATTTGCACTAATTAGTAGTTTTGCTGAGACAGCTACACAGTACACGTGCTTCCCGGAGGGTTTTAATTAAAACTCTTTAATTAGGGAAAGGTCCACGAAATGGTGACACATAATCACTAATTAAGTAATTTCTCCAAAGTTTAATGACTGGGGGAGTCAAATTATTTGATATCCTAGAATGGACCATTCCACATATTTAAGAGGGGGTCAGGCCCCAGAGGTTTTTTTTTTACAGGATTTTTTCCAAACCAATATTGGATGGTGTGTTAGTAAAATAAAAGGGCATAATTGCCATGCCATAGAGAAATATACCAATTACTGGTTGCTAAATGACTCAAACAATCTTAGACAATAGCTAGGATGTAAAGAAGACACTTATATGTAGAAATTATTGCGAAATGCACATGTTTATTTTAAAAATATATAATTGGATTGTGTGGTAGTAATATTGGCCCTTTCGTCCCTCGGGATAAAGTCGGTGTTTCCACGCCCCTAAAATGTTAGATATTATTAGGGAACATAAATCAAATACTGGGTAACTAATAAGCTCAAATAATTCTAGACAATAGCTGGGCATGTAAAGAAGTCACTTATAATGTAAAATATTATCGGAAATGCACAAAAAAACATTTTCAATATATCTTGGATGGTGTGTCACTATTTCGTGGACATTTCGGGCATTTGCATATTAGGCCTATAGTCAGTGGAGTTAACGCATTTTAGGGTTTTATAGGGAAAAAACCCTTTTTTAAGGGTCGTTAAATATACGTTTTCTTCTGTACAAAATAATGCCCATTTGAAAACCTTGTGAAAACTGTACTTTGAAGAATGTAGTTTTAGCTTTTTTAATTGATGATGTATACTATCTGCAATTGTTTTTCGCTACGATGACCGTGTTTATAAACCTGTTATCTATCTATCTATCTATAGAATTCACTCATGCCCAAAAGTGACACCAAAGACTGATGGAATGGTTATTGATTGCTTTCCGATAATATTGAACTATATCGCTTTGAAAATATTCACCTGCATTTCCCGTGAATCTATACCACCCTACTTGCAAGGAGTGGTCACTGAGAAGCTCTGTGGACTCAACATGCATAGAAGAGAATCCGGAGTTCCTTCGGGCATCGTCTAAGACGGTGTGGTGATCAGTATCGCAAGCGTCTTCGAAAACTGCAGGCCGGTGGAATAAGGAAGCATTACTATAGCGATTATTTAAAAAGCTTTCAAAATTAGTATATATATATTTTTTTTAAATGTGGTTAGATATTTTATAAAACAATGGTAATTAGACAATTATGTATAGAGAGACGTGTACATATAATAATTATGTACTGCAGGCAATGAAAAAAATGACCGAAACAGTTATTTTGCGAGCCCCTTATTTTAAATTATTTCTGGAAACTAAAACAATATTGAACAAGTACAAAAAAGATGTTTACATCCATTTTGTCATGTTAATAAGAAAGAAAACAGACGTCAACATTTCGCACATTAAAGGCATCGTAGGCCTACACGTTTGGAAATTGTCAAAGACCAGTGTTCTCACTTGGTGTATCCCAACATTATGCATAAAATAACAAGCCTGTGAAAATTTGGGCTCAATTGGTCATCGAAGTTGCAAGAAAATGATGAAAGAAAAAACACTCTTGTTGTACAAATTTGTGTGCTTTCAGATAGAATAATAAAAACTTCTTGCAAGAAGTTTTTATTATTTAGTGAGAAATTAGCTCTTTCTCAAAAACTACGTTACTTCAGAGGGAGTTGTTTCTCACAATGTTTTATACTATCAACAGCTCTCTGTTGCTCGTTACCAAGTCAGTTTTTATGCTAATATATATTTTGAGTAATTACCAAACGTGTACGATACCTGTAAAGATAAAGGCATTTAAGACAGGAGAAGTTTTTCACAGGGTGTTTCCACTCGCCCAAATTCATATCGGTGTCTCCTTCCCTCAAAGAAATCTCTTTCGCGCTAACATTATCAGGAGGGGGCAGAGGGGGAATATAATCTCATCAGACGGAGTTTAACTTCTTCTCTTCACTCTATATAGGCCTACGCTCTAAAAAAAATACCTCCCGGGTGCGAATTGACCCACTAGGACCCCAGGGGGTCTGACCCATCTCCAGGTCAGGCTGACCGGAAAAGTGGTTAAAAATGGGATTTGAACTCGGATTCTGCGTCATTTTAACCCATTTCTGGGTCATTTTGAAAACAGATTCCGGGTCATACTGACCGAGAAATGGGTCAGTCCCCACGGGAACCGGATCCGGGTCAATTCTGACCCGGAAGTGTTTCGGGTGTAGAACCACCGTTCTCAGATTCGTTTGGATTGCTTCGATGGTTTCTCAAAAAGTTAGAACAAGAATATGAAATATTTGTTTTACTTTTACTTTCACACTCACCGGTCTGAGTGGATCCATCGGGACCGACGCCTTCCTCCTGACTCCTGCACACGGCCACCAACATGCCAGTCAATAACAAACGCACAGTTAAGACAGTCATCTCTATTTCCTGAAAAGTAAGGTAGCCAAACATAATGCATTAGTTAAAATTGTCGACATCTTTTTGAGCTTTTCCTCGAGACATGGTTCGTTAGTTGCAGTTAGGCTGCGCAAGCCTTGTGCGTTTTCAAACATTTGGACTCAACATGTACGTGGGATATAGCAATTTTTTAAAGTAAAGTTCATTTTTGTAGCTTTGAATATAAAGCTTACTTAGCAACAAAGCATTCCGTGTACTAAGGTATGTTTTCTAGAAATAAACACTCTAAATTCGATAATGTCTCAACATACTTTCAAGAATCCGCCAATGAGTCCTCAAAAAATGTCCGACGTACCGGCAGCTGAATCCTTTACGTGGCGTGGTTGCTCACCTCTGCCGTCCGGGCATCGCTATCTCACCAAGGTTCACTCTGTCTTTGCTACTCTCAACGAGAGTGCCGTCCCTTTTCTTTCTTTTAAAGGCAATAATGTTTCTCCTGAGATGGTCCTGTGGCTGAACCCCTTTTACACACCTGTCACCAGCCGTCGTAAAAATTGCCCCAAATTCATCATTCCAACTTCCTCCTGTTGGTCAGAAGAAACCGCAGGTACTAACAGTGGGAACATTCTTTCTGAGATGCGAACTCATGTGAACTCTTTCATGTTGTGCGAGTGGCTATTAAAAAAATCCAAGAAAATGGGAGGAGTGTTGAAGTCTTTCAAATTCGGTCTGCAGGGATTAGGAATTAAATTCCGCTCCCCTTTTTTCAATTTCTTCATACCGCATAGCGATAAACGTTCTTGACATTACGGTATGTTCGATGTGGTTTGGGGGGTACCTGGCGTCTGTGGATTTTACTGAGAATTTCTACATCGGTAAGACAGCTGCTGGAGTTGTTTGACCGGGTAAATCTAGTTCAACGCGCCCACCCCCATGTTAGCCCATTGACCCAATTCACCCGACGTCGTCATCACAACAATCTTGGTTGCGCCATTTTCAGGTTGCGCCATTTTTAAGTTGCGCCATTATTTCCGGAGTCGTTGTCCCCGTGTGGCAACAGTGTAGTGCGATTTTTGATTAAGCAACGCGTTCCCGAAAAAGCGCAAAGTAGCGCTTATACACGCTTAACCATAATACTTGCAGTCTGACTCCCAAAATGGCGAGCATATGGCGACAGTGTGTGAGTTGTTTCAGGGGGTCAATAACACTCGAATAAAATATATTGATAAACTAGGGAGACCACCAACATTAGGGCTGTCTAGGTGGCTCAGTTGGTAGAGCGCCCTATAGGGAAATCAGTCCCCCGGAGATTCTGCCTCCTAGGAAATTAACATGGGCTAGAGCATGGTGATTCAGAAGAGGGCGCTGTCAGAAGAAGTTTGTACACAGTTCCTACCTCCATGGTTTGCCGTATGGGGGGACAGAATCTCCTGCCACACCGGCACGTTAATCGGGAGGTCGCAGTCCCCACTCATAGTCAATGTTCTTTGTTCAACCTAAAATTGACATAATATTAATTATCATTCCGAGGGGACCTTTCACATTGTGAAAAGGCAAGTCTGAAATAACGTTTTTTTCATGCGTAATTATTCCAAGAAAAACTAGCTCAATGTTTCAGTTCTGGCTGAGCAGGCCTTATATGAGCCAGCAGTTTGTGATGTGAGAATGGCTTCAACAAGTGGAATTACTCGTCACACTTTTAAGAGAGGATAATCATTCATGGAACATTGAAACTGCAAGCGTTGATGCTTGGGTTGTGGTTGCAAAATGGAACATTCACACAGTCAGTTCCGTCACAACAGACTACTGTTTAGGCTGGTTTAGTTCTAAAATACTGATTGGTCGACTGTTAGATCGATAGCAATAATTATATGGCACCCCTGTCAACAAGCAGGCCCTATTGAACAGCAAGTGTTATAAAGCCCAAGCTGTCTAGCTTTCAGAATTTAGTGAAATTATTAAATTAAGGACGATGACGGTAACACGGAGAACAAAATTATTGACTTCCTGGCATGGCGTTCAACAGATGAGCCTCTGTTATGGGAAATACATAACAACTCTTATAACTCAGTGCGAGTTTTT